>CM067216.1:26385582-26675581 GCA_034190945.1 Octodonta nipae
TAGTTTGTCGTCAACTCTGAAAAATTGTATCAAATGCATAATAATGATCTTGATGGAAACATATGGGGACGTTATCAATATATTTTCAAGGATGCATTTTAGGCAACAACTGTTAGTTATAAAATCCCCTAAAAAGTATGTACTTCATTTATGACATCTTACTGCCGGTGCTCAAGTTGAACACCGTGTTCAAAATAAACAATTCTATAACGAACACTATTATGGCAAAACAATTAATTCACCAGATATTGTTTTTTTTTTGTTCATAGTGTGCGTTTACGCAGGACAGACTTTTGTAGGTGCAGACCTCACAAAAGCTGGACGAGAGTCTGTGCAAACTTTAGTTCAGATTTTTACGTTTGTTACCATCCCGGGAGGTAACCTTATGTTTAAAATAACGACCCAAAAGTAATGAATTGTTTACAGAATTAAACGGTCTGAAATCATTTTGTCATCATACCACTTTTCAAAATTGCGTGTCAATTGTCTGAATTGCTAAAT
Organism: Octodonta nipae; assembly: GCA_034190945.1. Lineage (NCBI taxonomy): Eukaryota > Metazoa > Arthropoda > Insecta > Coleoptera > Chrysomelidae > Octodonta > Octodonta nipae. The sequence goes on from CM067216.1 coordinate 26,386,084, forward strand.
TGCACAGACTCAATACAAGGGAAATCGGCCTGAAATCCGTGTCAAACAATTTAATAATAATCCAACTTACACACAATTTCTAGCTGCAATATCTTTGTGGAGTAGGTGTTTCTTCTGCAAAAATTGCATACCCTGTAACACCTGTAAGGCCATGTCAACCACCTCTTGTGTGGTTAGAGTGTGATGCACGCCTTCTGATGAAACTTTGCATTTCTGCAGGAAAACTTTCAAATTCGTGTAGTTCTTGTGTGGATAAAGCAAATATGGTGCTGAGTGATCTTCGACTGATACTCTTAATATGCTGAGAATATTCTTGTGGTTGAGTGAATACAATGCCATCCCTTCTTGAAGAAGAAGCGTAATTTGCACTTGGCTGGCGTTATCGGTAACTGTTTTAACAATAACAACTTCTTCAGTACCGTCTTCGTTTGTGTAAGAACCCTGATAAACTCGTCCAAATGTGCCCTCCATTATTATGCTGCTAAGTCGAACCCTGCACCTGCAATCATAGATTTTTAATAACATACTAAAAATGAGATGCATAGCAAACAATTCTAATGAGACTTGGTCATTTAAACAAATGATAAATGGTAATGTTTCCGGGAGTTTGTTAGGAATACAAGTTTCGGTATGCTCCAGGTGTTCAAAATGGGATTTGGAAGTTTGAAAACTCCACTATCCGTAAAAAACAATGATTAATAGCTCCATACAAAATTTACAGATTTTGCAGAGAGAGCCGTATTGAAAGATTATAGTGCATATTTTTGTTGTTTTTCTACTTGAATATTCGGGTTCATTAAGTTTCCGATAGGGAATTTTCTAAAACGCCATTTTATGAACTGAACCTCTATTCATTTCTAATCTAGACTAAAACGGACTTTTTTCCCGAGTCTGGGACATTACATCCTCCCAGAGACATACCCATAGAAATTTAAGATTCTACCGAGAACAGCCAACTCAAAACAGTGGTATCCTACATTATTAATTGTATAGTGCTGATATCTCCGATGCCTGGACTTGAAAACAAAGCAAAACAAAAAAATAGATGTCATACATTCAAATTGAAATTAAATGCACAAAATTTGATTTAGGTGAAAATAGTTTTCAGGGTGTGTAAATACTCACTTTTGCACTGACAGCTCCGTTATCTTGTCCTGAAGGTCCTTGGATCTTTCATCTATCAACGAATAACTGGGCATCCTTCTGAAGCTATCATACGATGCAGCGTTCGCGCTGTTTCTAGGTAGAACGGCCAAAAAAGTCGTAGCCGTAGTTGGGACTCTAGCATTTCCTCCATTTCTGTGAGTTTTCCTGTCTTTAACGTAGTAAAGTGTGACCATTATCGCGAGGATAATTATAAGAACGGCTGCGCAACAGACTGCTATGTAAAAAATATGAGTGGAACTCGGTGAAACTGTGTCCATGGAGATGTACGTAGCTGATTTCTCATACTGCAGACAAACTTTCGTTCTGTTGAACACCAAGGACGTTACGTTTTCGGACGACACTGTAACGTTTATCGTTATTGTGAACACTATTTCTGCTTCGATTATTCCAGAACACTGTAAGAGTATTGCGAATGTTTCCGGCGTTTTCGGTATCGTTCCAGTGCTGGAGATGTTCAGTTTTGGAGTCGCTAGTGCAGCCTCATTTGATGATGCAGTTTTGATTACATAAGGTAGCTGAAAATGAGTTCAATTAAACTAAGCCTAAATCATCACTAATCCAACAAAGTGCCTCCAATTTATCACAAAATGTCAATAGTTTTGAGCAATTGCTCAAAGGGTCATAGGTCATAGGGTCTTCAAACAATCAAGATTATCCAGATACTGACTGATAGGCCGTTAATTAAATGATTTAGAACCCAATCAAAATCATTTTAGTTACACAAAACTGTCAACAAAAACTACGTAATAATAACAAAATCTAACTACCACATCAAATTATTATCTACTGTTCAAATTAGGGTGTCGACCCTTAGAATTCCTATGTTATTAATTTTTGAGTATTGTTGAAGGATTATCAAAATCGTGACAATGTACATTTATTTAAGGCGTTGTTATCATTTTTTAGATAACCTTGAAATTTTAAAAGCTTGAGAAAATTTTCGTCTTGCTGACCAATTGCTCAAAATTGCTGACCAATTGCTAAAAATTACTGTCAGATTGCTCAAATTTAGTGACCAATTATGGCCATTTAGTGACCAATTAGGGACACTTGTTTGTATCTGATTTCTCAATGGCCTAGTGGATTTTTTTCGACTTTTATCTACTTAAAAATTATCTTGCGCAGTCTAACAGACAATGGCCAATAATAGACCCGGACAACCTATTTTGTGTATACCGGGTAGGTCAAGCTAGTGTACACGTACTCTGGCGTCGAGTTAAATAGAAGAATTAACTATGGTATAAAATTATAGATCAAATGCTTCATGTTTGAAAATTATTTTGTATGCACTGGGTGATTCACATATATGGTTACACTCAACTTTAGGATTTTAAATAGAAATACCTATTTATTTTTTCATCTTCGAAAGTGCCATGAAATGAACATTCGATAAAACCATTTAGAATAAATTTATTGTTTTATGAAATTTTCCACAAGGGTAGAGCTTTGGAACAAAATATTTCTTGAAACCTTTAATGCACTATAACCGAACACGTCGTTCAACGAATTCCAAATGACGTCAATTTTAATATATATAATTAAGTACTAGATTTAATATAGCGGCATTACTTACAGGTGTTGGGGCAAGGTTTTCCCAAAAGAAATGAATTGTATCGACTTTGAAAGGAATTACCACATTGTAATCTACGGCGTGTTTATTGACTTCTCCATTGCTTACGTAGTAAACTTCCGAGTTCACACCTGCAACAATAAAATGTAAGTAAAATATTTAATTTTCATTTTAAATGTAGGTTAACAATCGTGTTCGTCATTCTATTTACTTCACTATATGTTACTGCCTTTTTAATTTTTCTATTTAACATATTTTATAAAATCAACCCATTTACTGTAATTTTTAGTGGAAAAGCTGTGGAACCTTCGGTGTGTCACAAATGTAAAAACACAGTTTTGCACCCTAACACCAAACCTTTATTTTAAACACTCAACGCCGTTTCAACAACTCTAAGTTGTCATCTTCAAGGAGTAAACCCAAACTAAATCGAAATTACAATTTCCTCTAATTTATACCTACCACTAAACTATTACTTAAGTAATTAGTACAAGGGGTAAATCCTAAGTACCTGAATTCTAAATAATAGATTTCAAAGATAAGGCAGATTTTATATAATGCAAATATGTGAATTATGATAATCCTTAATTACCTACCTACTTTTACGCTACATTATTAAGTAATGACATTTTTAATACTTATTTTATGGATTCTTAGAAAGTAAACTATACAATGAACTGCATGGAATAGGACCCTTATCTGAATTCATTAGTTTATTATTTTTATAAATCATAATGCTTTCGTAAGAGTCCAGTTCCCTATAATTATTTACTTGTTTAACTAATTTTAAAGAAGATAAATCTACAGAGTGGTTGTGTTCTAAAACATGATGTGCAACACTAGATTTATCCGCTCTTCCGTATTTCAAATGGGCAATATGCTCTTTGAAACGGGTACTGATAGATCTGCGTGTCTGTCCATAATACTTTAAATCACAATCATTACATTTGATTTCATATATACCGGACTTCTCGAAATCAGCAGGTTTATCTTTAGGATTGCCCAACAATTTCTGTAGTGTTGTAGTTGTTCTATACACCGCCTTCATACCAAGTTCTTTAAAAACTTTCTTAAAGCCCCTAGTATAACGACCGTACGGAACCGAGACAAACTTTTGTTCTTGTGAGTCATTTCGAAAAGTTGACACTTCTTTCATTCGTAACCGAAGCCGTTTCTTCCTAATTAATTTATCTATAATATCTGTTGGATAACCATTACAAGCAGCTAATTCTCTAATAGTTTTCTTTTCTCTTTATTGAGAGGGAATGTCAACAATCGATGTGCAAGGAAATTAATCCCCGCCTTTTTATGTTGTTGACAGTGAAAAGACGTATTAGGTAAATATCTATATGTGCTAGTATCCTTCCTATATACATCAAACTCTAACTTATCACTATCATTTCTTAAAACTAATACATCTAAAAATGGTAGAGTACCCTTTTGTTCCTATTCATATGTAAATTTAATAGAAGCAAACCTATTGTTAAGATATATAACAAAATCATTAACATTGAGCTCATTAGTATTAAATATAGCAAATATGTCATCCACGTACCGTATCCACACCCTAGGAAAATACTGGGAGTCATTTTTTGCTTCAACTTCGAACCTGCCCATGAACAAGTTGGCAAGAAACGGCGACAAGGGGTTTCCCATTGCAGTTTCTTCCTTCTGCTCATAAAAGCAACCTCCAAACTGAAAACAATATTGGCTCATACATACAGTACAGTCGTTATACTAGGGGCTTTAAGAAAGTTTTTAAAGCACTTGGTATGAAGGCGGTGTATAGAACAACACTGCAGAAATTGTTGGGCAATCCTAAAGATAAACCTGCTGCTTTTGAGAAGTCCGGTAGTTATGAAATCAAATGTAATGATTGTGATTTAAAGTATTATGGACAGACACGCAGATCTATCAGTACCCGTTTCAAAGAGCATATTGCCCATTTGAAATACGGAAGAACGGATAAATCTAGTGTTGCACATCATGTTTTAGAACACAACCACTCTGTAGATTTATCTTCTTTAAAATTAGTTAAACAAGTAAATAATTATAGGGAACTGGACTCTTACGAAAGCATTATGATTTATAAAAATAATAAACAAATGAATTCAGACAAGGGTCCTATTCCATACAGTTCATTGTATAGTTTACTTTCTAAGAATCCGTAAAATAAGTATTAAAAATGTCATTTCTTAATAATGTAGCGTAAAAGTAGGTAGGTAATTTAGGATTATCCTAATTTACATATTTGCTTTATATAAAATCTGCCTTATCTTTGAAATCTGTTATTTCGAATTTAGTTACTTAGGATTTACCCCTTGTACTAATTACTTAAGTAATAGTTTAGTGGTAGGTATAAATTAGAGAAAATTGTAATTTCGATTTAGTTTGGGTTTACTCCTTGAAGATGACAACTTAGAGTTGTTGAAACGGCGTTGAGTGTTTAAAATAAAGGATTGGTGTTAGGGTGCAAAACTGTGTTTTTACATTTGTAATTTTTAGAACCGAAAGCACTGCAGTAAATGTACCAATGACAAGTAAATCGCAAGATGTTATTTAATATTGTTTTGGTAAAACATAGGTGCTATAGTAAGGAGTAAATCATTCAAATTTGGTACATTTTGGTAAATAAGTACGTGTACGCCGACTGTATCGCCAGCTTAGTGAATTTCAAAGAGATCGAATTATGGGTTTACGGGATTCGGGTTTTTCATTTCGAGAAATCGCTAACCGCACAAATAAAACTGCAGCAGCATTATCGACCCCATCTTGTGCTACTTCTGACCGATGAACATTGACGGCAACGAATAAAGTGGTGCAGAGAATGACTACCGACAACATGGGAAAGTGGAATGGCATCAGGTGTTTCTCTGATGAACCTCGATTCTGCTTGGGTAGACATGATGGCTGAAGAAGAGTTATGCTGATGTTTCACACGTCCTTAGACGTCCGTCGTCCTCGAAGATGACCACCAACGTTGAAAATTATTAGGATTCAATCTACCAGTGAAAAGAGCAAATTTTAGGGCCATTTCAACATACCAATTTTAACGGTTGTTATATCACTTAAAAACCTCCAATGACTGAACTATTTATTGCACCATTAATCCGTCTGGCCTGGCAGTTACTGAAATTTCCCTGTAGAAAATGACACGAAATCCTCGACCCTTGCATCCAGTCGCGTTTTTACCGACTTTTAGCGGATATGACTGACGGATCGAAAAACACCTCCATGAATAATATTAATACCCAATGAAGGCAAAAAAGGTACTAATTGGTCGATAATATCTTTCATCCTCGCAAAAAAGACGCGTGATACAGCAGCTTTAGACGACGTCAATGAGAAAGGCGTCAACCTCAATTTGATGTTGAGCGACATGTACACCGAACAGTAGGCGTTATGGTGCTATTGCATAAGGAAGTAAGTCACTTTAGTCTTTGTTTGGAACAACATGACAGAGCAACGTTATCTTCAGGAAGTTAATCGGCTCTTAGAACCCATATTTCAACAAGATAATGTTCGGGCTCATGTTGCTCGAGTTAGTTTAAAGTTTTTTGAAGAGACCCATGATCTTTCGCACATGCAAGATGTTTGGGATATGATGGGTAGAAGGCTCGGAAATTTCCCCAGCCCCCACGGACTTTGGAGGTTTTAAGTTATGAAAAGCTAGCTTGGGATAGTATTCCTCCGGAAGAATTAGACCACCTTACGAATCAACACCAAGACTTGTTGAGGAGTATATAGATGACGGGGTTGGCAAACTCACTACTAACAAACTTATAATAATAAAAAAGTTAGCCTCCTTGGTATTTTTTGTTCAAATTTTAATCATTTACTGTTTACTATAGCATCTAAAGGGTGTTCCAATTTGAGGTTAATTTTTAAATTTGCCGCTATTTATATTTTGTGTACCAGAATATCATATGTTATTTGACAGATGACAAGTAGGAATATTCCGGTTATTAAAAACGGAGAGATATACGATTAAGCAACGCAATATTTTAAATTTTGTGAAAGTTGCGCAGAAGTTGGAAGAAAATTTCGTACATCATATGGAAGAGAAAATTGTCCGTCAAATGTTACCATTGGAAAAATTTGTGGAAACTGGTTCAGTAAAAGATAAAAAAAGCAAAACATTATCGTAGTGGACGTTCAGCAGAAAATTTTGCAGCTGTTATTGTTAGTGTTGTTGAACAACCAAAAACATCAATTCGTCATCGTGCGCAACAATTGTACATTCCAAAAACCACTTTATTCAGAATTTTGCACAAAGATCTTCATTTAAAGGCTTACAAGATTCAGATAAAGCAAGAAATAAAGCCAATAGGCTTTGGTTTACGTCGTTAATTGGGCCATACAACAGAAACTTGAAAATGTGAATTTTTTCAACAAAATCACCTTCAGCAATGAAGCACATTTTAAATTGGGTGGATTTGTTAACAAGCAAAATTGTCGAATCTGTGGTGAAGCAAATCCACGACATAAATGGAAAGACCGATGCATCCACAAAAAGTAACTGTTTGGTGTGGTTTTTGGACTGGTGGAGTTATTGGTCCATACTTTTTTGAAGATGACAATGGAAATGCTGTTACTGTGAATGGTGTTCGATATCGAACGATGATTACTAACTTTTTGTGGGATGAATTGGGGCATATTGATGTGCAGAATATGTGGTTCCAACAGGACGGTGCAACATGTCATTCAGCAGCAGAAACAATCAATCTTTTGAAACAGAAATTTGGTAATCGAATAATTGCTCGAAGAGGAAACATTAATTTTTCCTATGGAGCTATTTGAAAGAAAAGGTCTATGCCAACGATCCACAAACAATTGATGACCTAAAGGACTGTTTTCAAGTAATTGAACCGCAGTTATGCCAGAAAGTTATCGAAAATTTTAGCAAAAGATTAGAAGCTTGTCGTACAACAGCAGGTGGTTACTTACAAGATATTGTTTTCCATTACGAAACCAAAACAATTGTACTATCAGTTGAAATAAAAGATTTGATCATTATCAAATAATTTGTGTATTTTATTAAAAATTTAAAAATTAACCTCAAATTGGAACACCCTTTATATTTTACGAAAACAATATTAAATTTAAAAATCCTTCTTTCTCAGTGAGTACAATACTATAAATAAAGTGATCACACAAACTCAGCAAAAACAGAATATTTTACTGGCCAATAAGAGAATAAAAGATATTTATTGTCTACACATACTGGAAAATTCTAAATGCATTTCCGTACTGTTTTTCTTAATCGATTTAAAAACTAATTGTAGTTGTGTTAAATGTTTATTGCCATTTACAACTTAAATTTGATACTTACAGCTTGAAAATGCATAAACTTAGACATTAAATGTTTAATTGCAATTGTAATATAATTTTTATGAAGAGTATTAATAGGTGGATTGGGTTATAAAATAACAATTTAACTAAGAACTGTAAATACTGAGACATTAAACTCACTGATTATAAAGATCATAGCACCAACATATGAACGTCAGCAAACATACTAATCACCAGGTAATACATCTGACTTAGACAAATCTATGTAATTCTTAACATTTATTGTAACAAACAACAAACTCAATAGACCGTTTATTTTTTATATCTGTTAATTATGTGGTTAGATTCATTTTGTGACAATTACGGTTTTTGCATTTCAAACTTATTAAAAGTTTGAAATGCAAAAATTGTTTATCGTTTTGATGAATTCAAAATTTTTTTTTTATGAAAAATTGGGGAGATAAAGTAACAGAATAAACTGTCAGGTTTAGCTTTTAAATATTTCAAAATTATGTACGAAAATACCTTACATAAGTGCTCCGCCTTTTTGGGGCTTCATCAAGAATGCTCGACAAAATTAAGACATGAATTATTATAATAAAGGCAATAATAATTTTAAACAACTATTAATGTTACATTTGTGACGGTATATACAGTGCGTCTATATAAGCTTGAAACATACGGAACGCGTATTCTCAATATTGAGAAAAAATGTCATTCTTCATAAAAAATTTGCATTGTCTGAAAACTAAAATTTTTATACGAATATTTCAAAAATATGAATTTCTATTAAAAATAAAGTACCGTTGTACCCAGTAATGCAATTAATTATATTTATTTATATTTTGTATTTTTCGATAGTTACTTATCTGTATGAAGCAAAGAAAATTTAATCGCCGTTAGTTACATAACCTGGGATGCATGTGTCAGAAATGTGTATAGAAATTGAAGTTTTATTAACTTGTGAAGAAAAAAATATTGGTATCTTGCGATGTATCATTGAAAAGAGAATTTTAGGTCCCATTGAACTGCCAGGGAAAATGTACAGGCTCGTGTTTAAATTACCTGATTTGAGTTAACTTTCGAATAAACTGAAGGCCATATTCAACAGTTTTATAATGTGTATCTTTAACCGTACTTCCAATTTCTGTTTATTTTGCTTGTTCATCTGTGTTTTTTCACCTCAGATCTTGCCTGTACCAGATAACTATTTGAAATTGTAAATTGTAAGTGTATTAAATTTCTCTCAGACCATGTGTGAGGAAAAATGTCTGCACAGACAACCAGTAAGTCGACTAATTTTTCAAAATTGCGTTACTTCACTTTGTTCCCCATTTACAATTTCAAATACTTAACTGTTGCGGGAAAAATCTGCCGAGAGATCGGTTGATACCCTGTATATCGGTTACCCCGGTTTCCTCCATCACAAATAAAACAGCACTATCTGTAAATATCTTTAAAATTAGCCTTAAGATAAAACATTTTTAAAAAATATATAACCGACTTCCACGTATAACTAAAAAGCTGAAAATAATTATAACAAAATACAACTCTAACAAATAAATAACACATTCAATGTTGTTAGGTACCTACCCAGGAATTAAAAAATATAAACATTAAAAGGTGCTCATTCTGTACAAATTAATTACCTGCCAATCTAGTATATTTTTGAAATCGGTGCCAAGCAAATCTAAAAACCTGCATTGCGTACTTATCTACTACTTTGATTGTTGCTTGGCACCGACTTCAAAAATATACTAGATTGGTAGGTAATTAATTTGTACAGAATGAGCACCTTTTAATGTTTACATTTTTTACTTCCAGGGTAGGTACCTAACAACATTGAATGTGTTATTTATTTGCTAGAGTTGTATTTTGTTATAATTATTTTTAATCATTCTTTATTTTTTATTTTGTATGTATAACCTTAATAGATAGGACCAAGTAAAATCAAAAGCACCAACATTACACAATAATACATTTTCATTTAAATTGATAGATAAATGTTTACGAACAAAATGTACTATGGACCACGCCATGTAACCTTTTTTCAAGTTTTTTTGACAACCCTGTATAACTATAGATAATTCCACTCCAGCCTAGGACCAACCAGCCTGTACATACGACCTACGGACAAGCATAAATTTGTTAGCTGCCTTCTGTAAATTATAAGACGGAGTAGAATCCACCCCATATTTACGGAGTCAAGTCCGTCCTATATTTCAACCATCGTATATAACTCCTTGTGGGCTACCCCATAAATTATTTCAATTTTAACAATTTAGATTATCGCCCTGTGTAAAATTAATTCCTCTCCAAAAAATAAATAATTTTTTAATCACACTGTATAATTATAATTCAGCTTCAGCATATATTTCAACCATCCTGTAAATGATATGTCCACATCATATAACAGTTTTTTAATCACCCTATATAATTTTAATTCCACATTTTTTTAAACATTTTTATACCACCAAACGTCCACTCCACCCAATATTCCAACCATCCTGTATATACGGCTGCCTATGGCCCACTATCATTCTAGTCTGTCCTATATTTCAATCATCATATAAATGCAACTCCTTCTATCACTTTACTTTGTGATTTTGTTTGCTATAACTAAACACCCTGTGTATAAACGCACCAAATAGTAGTTTAGAGATATATATTGACATGTGTTATCACTGAATTTTCTATTAGGACGAGAGAATGTGACAACCAAAAGTACCTTCGCAAAATGGAAAAATTTTCATTTAAATAGGTATTTGCCTGTTATACAAACAAAACGAGCTTGGTACTCATTAATTTAAGGGCATGTGTTCATTTACAAATATGTCATCACTTTACCAATAGATTTTTTTCCCCAAATTTGAAGTTTCACCAAATCGGATATATACTCTATTAAACAAGACCATATTCATTTAGAACGGTTGATCACAGGAGAAGAAATCAGGTAACATACATACAAAAAAAAAATAAGGGACGAGCTGATAACCTCCTCCGTTTTGGAAGTCGGTTAAAAAATACATTTACATTTGGAAAATTATTATTTCACATATTTTATTAGTTACATATGCGAATTTTTGTAAATTGTGTTATTTGGAGGTAAATAAAACATTTTTACAACGTTACGTTACTCAGTGGTATTTTGTAATGGCGACCTCCATACTTTTAAACAGTTCATGTTCACGCTTTAAACGGCGTTAAGCCACAATTTGTGTACAAATGTATATTTAATTTTATCTTGGAGAATAAATCTCTTTAGATTTGAATAAAATACTGCAGAGACGCCGGAAGCCGTCATTCTGTTGAATGAATAATAATTGAGAATTTTCCCATTCCGTAGACGACGCTTCATATTCTCGTAAAACTTTCTTACGAGAATATTGGGTAGATGTTAAGCTTTTAGATACAAAGTAAAATTCCTCCCCGATACTGCCTAAATATATGAAGATCGCCTGATTGAATTTGCTTGATCTGGATGAGGGGTGACATCTCCCTCGCTGAAATATTGCACCCTGATGTGATGACTGAAATTTCACCGCTTGAATGGACGAAATATTTCAAAAGATTATTTCTCACTTTATGATTGGGGTAGCTGGCGGGCGGCTGATGGCGAGAAATCATCTATCGATTGCAGTTGACCTCAACCTGTCATCGCCATATTTCAATTTCGACAGGAGAAATGGGAAGAGCGCCTTCTTTGCAACGTGTTTGTGAAAAATACAGTGCTTTCTGAAACTAACGAATAAATTCATTGTTGCTGAAAGTGCGAGTTTTTCGAAAAAATTCTCCGCACGTCGATTTTGTTTTAAACAAAGGCACTTCTTGACGTAATCGTTATTCGAGATAAGAAGTCATCGACGTCACCCATTAGCTAGGTTGGATAAAAAAATTAAAAAAAAACATTTTTTAAAATTTTGTTGAATTTAAAGAGAATAATTTTGTTAAATTTAATAATAATAAATGTTGAAATTGTGCAAATTCTTGTTGAACATGGTCAATAATGTCAGGAGGTATATGATGTATTACCTAACGAATTCTCGCTTGTAATTCTTCTAAATTCGCCGGTCTAGTAACGTATACTTTGCTTTGTAGTACCCCCAGAAAAAGTGTCAAATCTGGCCATCTTTGACCACTCAATAGACCCCCTTCTCCCTTTCCAGCGATTCCATCCCATATAAATAAGCATGGACAAGTACTGGCTATAAAATGCAGTTTTATCATATGACCTAGACTATAATTATTGTAAATATTATTAATTACTCTAAACTTTATTTGTTTCTTTAGTATCAGTAATTATTTTACAAATTAAACAACTGAAAATTGATTTGTCTTATTACCAAGTGTGTGCAATAAAATTGCCAAGAATCGTAGAGTTTTAACTGAAGCTGCACAGGTTGAGATTTTAGGACATTTTGCCATACCAAAAGTCTCCAGGTTAACAAATATTTCCGTTGGCTCTGTGCATCAAACGTTACACCTAAATAATTTCTTTCCCTACAAAATACAGCTTGTACAACAGCTCGCTGGGCATGATTATGACAGAAGGTTAGAATTTTTCGAATTACTGACTCAAAGGGCAAATGTAGACCCTATTTTTATTAAAAATATTTGTTTTTCTAACGCAACCGGATTTTTTTAATTGATTTGTAAATAAACGTAATTGTAGATACTGGGACAATGCCAATCCCCAACTTTTTCGGGACGAGTACAACCAACATCCTCAGAAAAACAAATTATGGGCCGGAATTCTCCTTTATTCGTGGAATAAATTTAACTAGGGAATTGTATTTGGACTTATTTGAAAATGTGATGAATCCTCGTATAACCGAAACCAAATAGATCAAGATGTTAACCTATTTTTTCAACAGGACGGAGCACAAAATTGGCTTAATGAGTCACTTCCCGATAAATGGATTGGATGAAGGGGTGCTATAGAATGGCCAGCAAGATCAGCCGACCTAATGCCCCTTGACTTTTTATAGGGATATCTAAAATCTGTGGTGTATAAAACTAAACTTCGTAATATTCATGAACTTATACGTCAATAGTGGAGAAGTGTGAGCTGATTACACCAGAGACGCTTCAAAAAGTGCGGGATGAATTCGAACTGCTACTTTACCATTCTCTTACCAACAATGGCGGATATTTTGAACATTTAATTTAAGTAAAAGGTAATTCTAACGCTAATAGAATATTAATAATGTAAATACAATATAAATAATAATTATTTTAATAGTATAGTTAAACTTAAACTTGAGTTATCACAGTCGGTAAGAATACCCTACTATATATACAAACCATAATCTATTTTAGAAAATAACAACTACAAGCTATACTGGGACCGGTCGGACTGTTGCTCACAATAGACCAGATATAGTTTTGGTAGATAAAGTCTCCAGAAAAACAACCTTAATTGACATAGGAATCCCTAACAACAATAATTTAAATATTAAGCTGGCTGAAAAAATAACCAAATATAGGGATTTAGAATTTCAAATACGAAACAATGGGACATGAACAACACTCGAACGGTACCAATTATTATGTCAACAACTGGAGTAGTCCCAAAACATCTATTAAACAATTTGAAATACTTCGGTCTGGACGAAAATCTTTACCAACTGATGCAAAAAGCCCTCCTGTTAGGAACAGCCCGGACGGTCCGAAAATTCATGGGAAACTGCTGCCACGACGCCAACCACGGACCTGATAACCTGGCAAGGGCTCCCACAAAGCTAAACCCTTTTGATATGTAGTATATCTGGGGTTTAGTGAATTTCCCCCTAAAGGTACGTTATGTATGCCTTAGAGGGAGTGTGCTGCCATACATTATATGGTCAAGTCGGGATGTTTTGTATAGTTAAAATGGCATTACTCTGAAAAAAATTATCTGATTTAAAAAAATGATGTGTCAAAAGATTGGCAAAAAAGAGACCTTTAAAAAGATACCCCATTGTATTTAAACTTTTAGAAGTAATATTAACCCCCGCTTAGGGGTTGGAACTGCATGGTGACCGACACGTGAATAATCTGTCCCCCCGTAAATATAAATTGATGACGTGTTTTTTCGTCTTTTTCTTTTAAAGATATTTTAAAAGTTAATTATTAGAGATATCAAAATGAAATTTGGAAGGTGGATACTGCAGTAGATTGCCTATTTGTTACCTATTTTTTTACAATTTTGAACTTCCTGTTTTACCGGAAGTAATGTCGATTTTAAAATTTCCAATGAAACACCCTGTATAGTATTTTAGTTTCTGATGAAACATTTTATTGCGAAAACAAAAATATCGGGTTTGATATTGTTTACTTCAATACCTACCGAGATATTAACAGAAAAGTAACTAAGGAAAGGAAAAATTCGATGGTAGCTAAACTCGGTTCAGATTTCATTTACGCCCGATATAAACAAACCGCTCGGTAAGGATTTGTATTTCTATTGGCCAATCGGTGACATTTTACCGTCACAGCCAACAGCACTGCTTGTTCCATAGTCAAATACATGTGCGTTTGTTTAAATCAGGGGCAAATTAAATCTGAATCAAGTTTAGTAGTCCATGAAATTCATCGCAGAAGTGACAGTAGTTGTCAAAATAAGCTATTAGTTTTTTTTATTTGAACGTAAAAAGATTGTATTGTTTTAATTTGATCGTAAAATGGCCGAATTAAGTGAAAGAGAAAGAATAGAAATATTAATGATGATTGGGTATGGGGAGAGGAAAAGGACGCATTAAGAAGTTTGTGACCTTTTTAACATTGTTCATCCGAATACACAAATATCCCGTTCAGTAGTGACGAAAACTTTGCGAAGGTACGACACAAGTGGAACAGTTAGCAATTTACCAAAAAGTGGACGGTTAAAAAGTGCAAGTAATGAAGTTGTAGCTCAAAATGTTGCTATATCTTTGGAAGAAAATCCTCACTTATCCACTACCGACCTCGCCAATATGCATGGAATTAGCTGTCGTTCAGTAGGAAGGAAATTAAGGCGAGAAAAATATCATCCATACAAAATTCGCCTCGTTCAAGAACTCCCCGAAGACGAATTCGAAAGACGTTTGCAATTTTGTGAAACGATGATGGATATTTGTAACCGTGATAATAATTTTATAAGAAATGTGGTGTTTTCAGACGAGGCTACATTTTGTTTAAATGGTACGGTTAATCGACATAACTGCCGCTACTGGTAGCAAAGTAATCCTAATTGGGTACAAGATGCTCATACACAACATCCCCAAAAATTGAACGGTTGGGCCGGCATTTATAACAACAGAATCGTGGGACCCTTCTTCCTACAAGAAACTTTAAACGGAGATAGATATTTACAACTCTTGGACACACAAGTTATTCCGGCATTGGAGGTAAATAGACAATTACTAAATAATATCTGGTTTCAGCAGGATGGAGCACCACCCCATTACGCTCGCATTGTTCGAGATCATTTAGATAGGACATTTCATCACAGGTGGATTGGAGGAGGGGGTACTTTTGAATGGCCTGCACGAAGTCCCGACCTTAATCCACTAGACTATTTTCTGTGGGGTTACTTAAAGTCTAAGGTTTATGTTGATAGACCAAATAATTTGCAAGAATTAGCTGCAAAAATAACTCAAGACATCCAGAGAATTACACCAGAAGTAATAACTAATGTTACTAGAGAATTTAAAAAGCGACTTGCTTATTGTCAAGAAGTAAACGGTGCTCAGTTTGAACATCTAATACAGTAAGTTTAGTTAAGTTAAGTTTCAATGTTTTGAAAATCACTTTGATTTAGTTAATAATTATGATTATGTATTTCTTTAATGGATATTAGATTTTTCCTTTCCTTAATTACTTTTCTGTTAATATCTCGGTAGATATTGAAGTAAACAATATCAAACCCGATATTTTTGTATTCGCAATAAAATGTTTCATCAGAAACTAAAATACTATACAGGGTGTTTCATTGCAAATTTTAAAATCGACAACTTCCGGTAAAACAGGAAGTTCAAAATTGTAAAAAAATTTGGAAACAAATAGGCAATTTACTGCAGTATCCACCTTCCAAATTTCATTTTGATATCTCTAATAATTCCAGAGATATTTGCTTGGTTCCACACATTTGCCCATCACTGTATACATAGGCTGCTAAACACATTACAGTCGGGTAAAAAAAAAACAATTTGTTGTGATTTCTAATCGATTGTTAAATCGATATTCGTCAGTTCTTTCTATCATTTTACAATTAACAGACGCAAGCTTTGTATTTTTGTTCCCACGTCCAGATCCATTACGGGTTCCATTTATCGAAAGCCTAATTCTTGCGTGACATATGACTGTCGAGATCGTAAATATAAAATAATGTCACAAATAAACAACATAAATGTCGTAAAGACTTAATAATTCTTGGGCGAACAATAAGCAGCAGATTTTATAGAGTTGTTTTACACGTGTTCCCGCATTCTAAAGCTATTTAAATATATTTCCAAGTACATTCCCCAAGTTTTCGACACGGACTATAAGCCCGTTTGTAACGACAATGGATGTGGGCAATTTTATCCTTCGACACGCACTTCAGAAACTAATGCGAGAATTTACCGATGTATTTATTGGAGATTTGGAGTTTAAAATAGATCGGGAATCATACAGTTTTCGCTTTCGATAAGCAGACGAAGGAAATAGTGTTAGGATAATATGCTAACTTTTTTTGGGGGAAACTTTAGCTGTCTTGTGATCATTTGACAAAGAATGACGTTTTAAATTTTTAAAAGTGTCAGACATCTGACAAGTTCTGAACAGTTCGACTAAAGTGTAAGATACAAGGCTTGGACATTTCATTTAATATTTGGTAACAAAAAACATGTTCTAGTAGGGTTGGCGTGGGTGAATATTACCCCACATTTTGCAAAAAGTCAAATAGTTTTGAAAATTAATTTGCTTTTACAAAGCTGGACTTGAAATATATTTTAAATAACGCGCTATTAAATAAATAAATACATTTTAAAAAACAAAAACCGATTTCAAAAAAACTTAACTAAAAAGCATGAAATAACTTTTTTCTACAACAATTAAATACTTTTTATGAAGTCGGTGCCAAGCTAAAGTGAAACTATTTTGTTAAGTACATTTATAAGTTGTACATCGCAACTTATAATTGTTCAAATTGGCACCGACTTCAGAAAAACTATTTAATTGATGTAGTAAAAAATTATTTCATGCCATTTAGTTATTTTCTTTAATGTATTTATTTTACAATTTTTAATTATGCAATGGCTTAATTGGATGCAGTTATTGGTTTGACCGACGTCGTATACAGTTGAATAGAATAACTTGTTTTCTAAATATGTATAGGTATTAAGAAAATTTTGTATACGATTCTAACTTAGGCGGACCCACCATATTGTTACGAAATTTACCCAAAGCCGACCCTGTTTCATTTCAGTACGACAACAATCGCTTTGAGATAAAAAAAATGGTTCTCGAAATGACTCGACAGCTGTAGGAGTGATGACTGATTTTACTAGAGAATTCGACGCTGATTTTAAAAGGAGAACCCATCCTCGCAGCAGTTAGTTGGTGGAGCTAAGAGCTTATATGTAAAATTGTTGTTGTGATATTTGAATCAGCTGTTGTATATTCGATGTAAATAAAAGTTCTAGAAAAGTCAAAGTGAATATTGGTTTTATAATTTTAAATTGAACCCACGGACTTTACAACAATATTGTAGGCGATGTGAGTATCATCATTCTTTAGGTGTGTTAATTATACTGACATTCATTTAATAGTATCCTCTCCGCGGAATCTCATAATAAATCGTTATACATTTTTAATTGATATAGCATAATAGGACGTAGTTTTCAATTCTAATAAACTGTCTCATAACAATTTGAGTTATTATTAAAAATAAAGGTACCTACTTAACTTAAACTAAATTTATATTCTTTGTCAAACCTAGTACACAATTTGGAGAAGTGACATGAAGATCTGTCATACAATTTTTAGTGATGTGGTATAATTAGATGTATTTTATAGTTCTTATTACCCCTGTTTGGTAAGAATTTTATATATTATGAAAAATAAAGGTATTTTACTTTTAAGCAAAATTCATATTTGCTGACAAACCTCGTATACAGTTGAAAAAATGGCATGTAATGATTACAGTATATGTTTCTGACCATGTAAATATTTTTATGGGAATAACTTTTTGTCTAAATAATATTCATAAGAACGTTTTCTGTTTGCATCCAACTTATGAAGACACATGTATATAGAAACCAACTAAGAACCTCCACATTGAAGTTGATTTACTGACTTTTATTTCGATTTATTTCCAATCAACTTTGAATTTATTACTATTTTTAATAATACAGCACAATTGGGTGCAATTTTCAATTATAAAAAACTTTATTAAAGTTGAGACATTATATTTGCAAAAAACGGTACGTGCTGTTTCACATTTTTAATACCAGCGACTCCACCAAAGTGTACTGTGTAAGGAAGTCGGTAAAAAGTCTTTCGCGATTTTCTAACAAACGTTACAAGCTATGTTATTGAAAGAAATATGGGATCATTTGGGGATATCGCGGAACTAATCCAGTTTCTTTTCAATTTATCCAATGTTCCAAATAGAATGTTTTTAAATTTTTGTAATACCGGCGACTCCACCAAAACATACGTATAAGAAAATCTGTAAAAAAAGTTTTCCACATTTTCTAAGAAACGGTACAAGTTATGTTACAGTATAAACGGTCGAAATTCCTTGAGCCGTTTGCGAGTAATCGTTGAACAAAGATAAAAAACATATATACAGACCAATTGAGAACCTCCTTCTTTTTGAAGTCGGTTAAAAAAAGCAGATCATTCTGGTGGATGCAAATGATCCCAGATGAGTCTAAGTCTAAATAAAGTTGTTTAATAATAGGCGAGCTGAAGTAGTTCAAGTAACTTGTAAGATACAGAGCTAAAACCTTGTGCATATTTATTTTAATATTACATAATACAGAAAATTATGATCTGACAAGGTTGGTGTGCCTGGTGTAGGTGCAGCATTACTCTTATAGTTATATTAACATTTAACTATACTCAGTAACATTAGAAGTCTTTTTAACAGACTTGTTATAGCGATTACTCGAAACGGGCTTAAGAAATTTTGATCGTTTAAACTGTAATTTTTTAGAAAATCAGGAAAAACTTTTTAAGACACTTTCTTATACCTATGGTATAGTTTTGTGGAGGAACCAGTATTAAAAAAAGGAAACGTCTGTGTTCGGAACCTGGAGTGTAAAAAACTAAATATTATAGATTGAAATTTAATCAAAATAGATGTCAGTTAATCAAATCCAAGATGGTGGTTCTCAGTTGGACTCTATATACAGTGTGTCTTCACAAGTTGGATTCAACCGGAAAACTTTCTTATGAATAATATTTGGAGAAAAAGTCCATGAAGTTTGTCAGCAAATATGAATTTTGCTTAAAAGCGAAGTACCTTTATTTTTTATATCTAAAATTGTTATTAAACAGAAGTCATTAGAATTAAAAACTGCATCTAATTATGCCATTGCACTAAAAAATGTATAATAAATATTCATGTATCTTTTCCAACTATTGTTTATTAGAATTGAAAAATGCACCCAATTATGATGTACCACTAAACAATGTGCAATGAATAATTTTATGAAAATGGTTTATTAAATGGCTGTAATTGGTATTGAATCGAGATATCCGATATAAATAACAGATATATAAAAGTTGAAGATTCAAATCGTGTTGGTTAATTAGTTTTGAAAACTGCATCCAATTAAGCTATTACATCACTTAAAGTTTGTAAAATAAATATATTTTTAAAAATACAAAAACCGACTTCAAAAAAAGAACTTAAAACAAATACTTTTTCTTGAAGTCGGTGCAAAATTAGAGTTAAAATAATTAGGAAAATGCCTTAATGAGGTATACTTTGCAACTTTGCTGTTCAATATGTTTAATATTGTTACAAACAAATCCTTTATAACGACAAGTCGGTTCGATTTGGCATATTTTTTAATATGCAAATTGGTTTCTTTATGTGCAAGCTTAATAGGTAATTCGCGGTTTTCCAATTTTTCCGCATTCGTTAAAGGATAATTGTAATGCTCATTACTCCTGTAGAAAATCATATTGGATTTGCATTAGGTCAATCAACTGTAAAATTGCCAAGGTATAAAAAGAGCAAATCACAACCCTTTTAAGTGCTGTGTTTACTGAGGCTGGTAGCATCCCTTACCTAATCAGTTACTCGCTATGGTTCTTAAAATCCACACTATGTTCTACTATATTGTTATAAATTAAATTTCGCTTACCTAAAATCCTCTGTACTTCAGCTCCAGTCAAATACAAATTCATGTAGCTTTCAACAAAATTCTGTTGAATTAAAGTCACCAGGAAAACACCGACGAAGCTGGTAAATTTCATTTTCGATGCTTTCAGTTATATTTCTACATGTTTTACTCTTAGTTCAGTTTTTGGTTATGTTTACACTCACACCTAAGATAAACTACATAACATTATTATTGGACTGGGTCGAGTCGAGCCCTGCAGCCTACGTACCGTGTCTTCTGTTCGTTTGTTTTGTATGTTTGAGAGGTAGCAACGCCCGCATGTCACCATGTGCGACGGATTGTGCGGCGTTGCCAATTCTCGCTCCTATAAGTCTTTTCTCCAGTATCCAATAATTACATATTGTTTTACTTGTAAGAAACTTAGTATAATTTTCAGGTTTTAACATCTCAATTATTGTTCAGAATAATGGTGAGCGTTGAATGAACAAACAGTTTTTTTAGACTGCTTATTTCACATCAAAGGATAAACTAGTTTATAGTCTACCGATAAACTAGTTCATCCTCCAGCGACTTTTGTGCACCGTCACAAACTGACCGTCGGCGAGATAAACAAGTAAACATACGAAAAGCGTCGAATGTCCATAAATTAACGTCCTCTCATTTCAACGTGTAAATTTTCATATCTAAACTGTTTACTCTTTGTTCTTTTTAACTTTAACAATAAATTTACGAATGAACTGGTTTAATCTGTCAAATATCAATCGTCGACATTGTCCTCTCGAGGATGAAACTAGTCGAAAATTAAACTGGTATATAAACTAGTTTATCGTCGCCGATAAACGGTTTCACCACTAGTTTAGCAATTTTTATTACGCATTTGATTATGAAACAATCAACAAATATAGGTTTCATCACATCAACGTCGATCAGAGAATTGATTTGTAAAGCTTTTGTGTGGCATCTTCTAGTTTCTTTTAATAATTTTATTGAGAGAGAAAAAGGCTGTATATTTAAAAATCGAAATGTTTCAAAGTCTTATTCTGACATCGTTGTCAATGGCAAAATAGAATAAACTATAAATTTTAAATTGGAAACTAGATCGACAATTTTAGATGACGGATATTAAGACTTTAAACGTTTGGTTTTTTTGAATATAAAGCCTATTAAGAATAATGGAATAATGGTGTTTTTATACTTGAATTAAAACAGCGAAAAATGTTTTAAATGTTCATGAAATTGTCTTTATTTGAAAACGAATTGTTTGGCATTCATGTTTGAAAATGGAGGTCCAATTTTCACAGAATTTAGTAGTAAATCAGGTTGTGTTGCGGCAATACCGCATCGAATGTTGGCATCCAAGTGCTCAATTGTTCTGATTTATCGGCCTACACATGTATCCTCAGAGGAAAGAATCTAATGGTGTCAAATCGCACGAAAAAAGTGGCCATTTTACAGGTCCATTTCGTAAAATTAATCGTTTCCAAAAGTTTTTAAACCATATATCTGCAACATGTAATCATGTCTCTGTAACTTGTACACTGTAAGGTTCAGGCCATCATCATTTATGAAGACATGATTTCCAGCCGATAAAGCACCCCACAAGGTGATTTCTTTATGTAATGGCATTAAGACAAAGAGTTATGGATTATCTGCTCCACATGGAGCAGCTCGGCTTATTGTCAGCAATTTAACCAAAACACTGAGCACCACAGAATGCACGTAATGACCATGTTTCCCGGATTGAACCTTGTATTCAAAATAAATTTGCAAATCTTGCTCCAAAACACCGTTGCCAATTTAAAGTTCTCTTCCTCGAAAAAAGCACACTTTGCCTTATAAACTCATACATATAACTGGAAAATATCATATTTTATTATTTACTAGCCGTTACCCACGGTTTCACCCGCGTAGGGAATGTTCAAGCCTTCTCAAAAAGAAATAACTTATGGGTTATCCTATATAAAAAAAATCTAAATTGTTTGAACCACCCTACTTAACCATAAATCCACCAATCCCGAATATATTTCACCCAAACTGCAAGTACTTATGGGACACCCAATATAACAATTTTATTCGAAATTTTTTTGAATCACCTTGAATAACTGTAACTCTACTTCATTCACCCTGTATTGCAACTATCCTGTTGTTTATTTCTCACCCAATAAAACTTTTTGTACACCTGACTATAACTCTTCTCTACCCTATATGTCAGCTATGCAACTGCTTATGGTCTACGCTGTATACAATTATTTCTCTTTACTATATAATCTAATCAACATTTATATGCAGCTTTTTCTAACATTGTGTTGAACACATTCTAAAACTATAATCTTGCTTCTCCCCATATGTCAGATATTACATATAGTAGAATGCAACTGTTTATGATCTACCCTATATAACAATTTTTTAAAAAAACTTTTTTGATCCCTCCTAATGGAAATTATGTGGAACCCTTAATGCGTCACAAATACAAAAACACAGTTTTGCCCCTAACACCAAACTTTTATTTAAACTCTCACCCAAACTGCTACTGCTTATTGGCCACACTATATAACAATTTAAAAAAAAATTAACAGCTTTGTATAACTAACTCTACTTATATTAAAACCATCCTGTATACACCACTGCCCATTTGTCAAACATTCCAACTTATTTTTTAACCACCCTATATAACCATAATTTTACTCTACAAAATATTTCAACCACACTGTATGTGCAGATGCTTAGGGGCAACCAAATATAAAATTGGTAATTACTTCTTATCATATTGTATTTTACTTCGATCCATCTTTCTGATATTGCATATATGCAACAGCTCATGTTCTATCCTACAAAAAAAATTATCCAACCTGTTTGACTATAAATCTACTCCACCCGCTATTTCAATCACCTTGTATTTGCAACGACATATGGGCCACCCATTATAATGTTTTTTCTACCACCCTGTGTAATTATAAATCCATCAATGCCAAATATATTTCACCAAAACCGCAACTGCTTATGGGGCACCGAAAATAACAATTTTGTTCAACATGTTTTTGAATCACCTTGTATGTATTACAACTACTGTGTAAACGCTACTGCCTATTGGTCAACCAATATAATATATTTTAAATAATTATCATAACACTTCTTCACCCTATGTTTCGACTACCATATCTTTGCAACTTATTATGAACTACGCAATGTTATATTTTTTCCTTATATTTTTCAAGATATATTAAAGTATAATTTCTCTCCACACTTCATTTAAACCACCCTTCATTTACAACTTTTTCTAACCTTATTTTGTCTATTCATGGGTTTTCTCTCCTCCAAATTTTTTCCTGTAACAGATAAGTATTTAAAAAAATTGTATATGTAGAACAAAGTGTAGTAAGGCAATTTCGTAAAATTGCCCGGATTACTGGTTGTCTGTACAGAGATTCTTCCTCACAGTTTTTCTGAGAGAAAGAGATGTCTATAAAATGATCAACCAGTATTCCTGTATATAAGTAATGTATTGTATATTGTGTAATACTTATCTGTGTATGGAGACGTTTCAACTCCGAGTCTGGAGTCGTTGTCAATCGTTTAGTGTTGTTTTCGAGGCTTTTTTCTAAAAAATTTTCGCTTTGATTTTGAATTTATTGTTTGTCAAAAAATTTGACACTGACAATTTGTCGTTTGGCGATCACTTGACGCTGAGGTTACCGTTTTTTTGTTCTGTTAGCAGTAAATTCTTCCAGTCCAAATGAAGGTCGGCTGAAGGTGCTCCGATTTCAGTGTTGTTTATCATCATACAGCTGGCTTCTTTAAGTTTTCTCTTTTTTAAGTTTTCTTCTTTCAACAAGATCTTTGTTTTATCCCAGTCTATCCTATGGCTGCCGGTGCTCGTTAATACATGATTGGCCAAATTTGATTTGTCCACATGTCTTCTGGAAATGTTATATTGATGTTCTTTTTTCCTTACTTCTAAAGGTCTTGAAGTTTCACCGGTATAAGAATGGCCACAGTCACACAAAACACTGTACACACAATTTTTAGAACTCTGGGTTGCGTTAAACGGTTTGGTATGTGTGAGGATAGAGCGCAAGGTATTATTTGTTTTAAAAACAGTTTTAACGCTGTATTTATTTCCTAACCGCTTAATTTTTTCCGATACACCTGGGATATATGGAATTATGTTCATAATTTGGTTGTCTGTTTGTGTTTGGTTGGTATTAGTGTGATGGTTATTTGTGCTGGTTTGTTGTTGCGATTTTCTTTCTAACTGATTTATAGTTTTATTTATAAAGTCTTGGGGATATTCGTTTTGAAGTAGATGTTCTTTGATAATATTGACTTCTTTGTTAAAGATTTGGGTGGATGAAGATATGTTTTTTGCTCTATCATATAAGCACTTTACAACACCTTTCTTTACATTTAAAGGATGGTTGGAGTGAAAATTCAAATATCTATTAGTATTTGTAGGTTTTCGATAAGTACTTGTACTTATTGTGTTGTTTGTTCTATCTATAAGTACATCAAGATAAGCAAGTTTATGCAAATTTTCCATCTCCATTGTAAATTTTATTGTGGGTTCTTGACTATTGATGTAATCTAGGAATGAGTGCAGTTCTTCAGCACCATACTCCCAAACCACAAAAATGTCATCAACGTATCTCCACCACACTTTTGGTTTATTTTTATATTTGCCTATGAATCTTTCTTCAAAATATGTCATGAATATATTACTGATTATAGGAGATAAAGAAGAACCCATGGCCATACCAAATTCTTGTTTATAGAAATCTCCTTCAAATTGAAAATATGTAGTGTTTAAGCAAAGTTCGGTTAGTTCCATAATTGTGTCAATGTTTAGTTTTGTTTTGTTGTGTAAGGTAATATCTTGTTGTAATTTATTTTTTATAATTTGTAATGATTTATCAACAGGTACATTTGTAAAAAGACTAACTATGTCGAAACTTACTAGTATATCATTTCTGTTGATAATAATGCTTTTTAATTTTGTTAAAAAATCGTTAGTGTTTTTTAAATTGTTTGGATTATTTTCGTAAGGTTTAATTATATTTAGTAAAAATTTTGATATGTTTTGTAATGGTGAATTTATTGAACTTACAATGGGTCTCATTGGTATTGTGTCTTTATGTATTTTTGGAACGCCATATAAGTGTGGAGGTTTACTATAGTGTGGTGTTAAGTGTTTTCGTTCTAATGGAGTGAATTCTTGTTTGTGTTTTGTTATAATGTCTCTAGCGGCTTTTTCTATATTTTGCGTAGGATCTTTTTTGAGCTTAGAATATGATCCTGTGTTAATAAGGTCCATCATTTTGGTGTTGTAATCATTTTTATCAAGTATAACCGTAGCGTTACCTTTATCGGCAGGTAGAATTTTAATTGTGTTGTCTTTTTTAAGTTTTTCTACGGCATATTTCTCTGTAGGAGTAAGATTGTATTTCATTTTGTGTTGCTTCTCTAGAAGTAATTTATTTCTTATTCGGTATTCACTTGACACTTCTGGAGGCAGTTTTTGGGCTGTGTCTTCAATCGCAACTATCAGATCTAGTTTAGGTATATTTTGTGGAGTGATTGAATAATTTAATCCCTTAGAAAGTACGTATTGTTCTGTTGGTGTAATGTGTTTAGTTGATAAATTAATCACAGTTTTATTGATGAAATTTGTATTTGGTGTAAGTACAGATTTTTTGTGTTTTTCATTTAAGAGATGTTGAAATTTATTTATATTTCTGTTTTTACATATTTGAAATTCCAAGCTGTATGAATCCTTTAAACAATTAAAGATGCGGTTATAGTCTGATGGAATGTGCGTTTCTTTGAATTTGTTTTCTAATATAATGATGTTATTTTTAAGGCTTACCTTCAATTTCCGATGGTGTTGTATTCTATTTCTAACTAAAGCATTACCTGTTTTCAACTGAATTCTAATACTACCTCTGTCTGTGAATGGCATTTTTGGTAACAACCCCTTTGGAATTATTCCCTCATTTCGGCATTTTATTAGGAACGTTAAGCTGTTCTGTGATCGTGCTAGTTTCTTATTCAGGTTTTCTAATTTTCTAAAATTTGTTGTTGAAATTGGCCCATACCTCATTCGTAAGTAATTTCGAAAAGATTGTTGAGGAGGTCTTGAATTATTTTGTCTATTCATGGGTTTTCTCTCCTCCAAATTTTTTCCTGTAACAGATAAGTATTTAAAAAATTGTATATGTAGAACAAAGTGTAGTAAGGCAATTTCGTAAAATTGCCCGGATTACTGGTTGTCTGTACAGAGATTCTTCCTCACAGTTTTTCTGAGAGAAAGAGATGTCTATAAAATGATCAACCAGTATTCCTGTATATAAGTAATGTATTGTATATTGTGTAATACTTATCTGTGTATGGAGACGTTTCAACTCCGAGTCTGGAGTCGTTGTCAATCGTTTAGTGTTGTTTTCGAGGCTTTTTTCTAAAAAATTTTCGCTTTGATTTTGAATTTATTGTTTGTCAAAAAATTTGACACTGACAATTTGTCGTTTGGCGATCACTTGACGCTGAGGTTACCGTTTTTTTGTTCTGTTAGCAGTAAATTCTTCCAGTCCAAATGAAGGTCGGCTGAAGGTGCTCCGATTTCAGTGTTGTTTATCATCATACAGCTGGCTTCTTTAAGTTTTCTCTTTTTTAAGTTTTCTTCTTTCAACAAGATCTTTGTTTTATCCCAGTCTATCCTATGGCTGCCGGTGCTCGTTAATACATGACAAACAATAAATTCAAAATCAAAGCGAAAATTTTTTAGAAAAAAGCCTCGAAAACAACACTAAACGATTGACAACGACTCCAGACTCGGAGTTGAAACGTCTCCATACACAGATAAGTATTACACAATATACAATACATTACTTATATACAGGAATACTGGTTGATCATTTTATAGACATCTCTTTCTCTCAGAAAAACTGTGAGGAAGAATCTCTGTACAGACAACCAGTAATCCGGGCAATTTTACGAAATTGCCTTACTACACTTTGTTCTACATATACAATTTTTTAAATACTTATCTGTTACAGGAAAAAATTTGGAGGAGAGAAAACCCATGAATAGACAAAATAATTCAAGACCTCCTCAACAATCTTTTCGAAATTACTTACGAATGAGGTATGGGCCAATTTCAACAACAAATTTTAGAAAATTAGAAAACCTGAATAAGAAACTAGCACGATCACAGAACAGCTTAACGTTCCTAATAAAATGCCGAAATGAGGGAATAATTCCAAAGGGGTTGTTACCAAAAATGCCATTCACAGACAGAGGTAGTATTAGAATTCAGTTGAAAACAGGTAATGCTTTAGTTAGAAATAGAATACAACACCATCGGAAATTGAAGGTAAGCCTTAAAAATAACATCATTATATTAGAAAACAAATTCAAAGAAACGCACATTCCATCAGACTATAACCGCATCTTTAATTGTTTAAAGGATTCATACAGCTTGGAATTTCAAATATGTAAAAACAGAAATATAAATAAATTTCAACATCTCTTAAATGAAAAACACAAAAAATCTGTACTTACACCAAATACAAATTTCATCAATAAAACTGTGATTAATTTATCAACTAAACACATTACACCAACAGAACAATACGTACTTTCTAAGGGATTAAATTATTCAATCACTCCACAAAATATACCTAAACTAGATCTGATAGTTGCGATTGAAGACACAGCCCAAAAACTGCCTCCAGAAGTGTCAAGTGAATACCGAATAAGAAATAAATTACTTCTAGAGAAGCAACACAAAATGAAATACAATCTTACTCCTACAGAGAAATATGCCGTAGAAAAACTTAAAAAAGACAACACAATTAAAATTCTACCTGCCGATAAAGGTAACGCTACGGTTATACTTGATAAAAATGATTACAACACCAAAATGATGGACCTTATTAACACAGGATCATATTCTAAGCTCAAAAAAGATCCTACGCAAAATATAGAAAAAGCCGCTAGAGACATTATAACAAAACACAAACAAGAATTCACTCCATTAGAACGAAAACACTTAACACCACACTATAGTAAACCTCCACACTTATATGGCGTTCCAAAAATACATAAAGACACAATACCAATGAGACCCATTGTAAGTTCAATAAATTCACCATTACAAAACATATCAAAATTTTTACTAAATATAATTAAACCTTACGAAAATAATCCAAACAATTTAAAAAACACTAACGATTTTTTAACAAAATTAAAAAGCATTATTATCAACAGAAATGATATACTAGTAAGTTTCGACATAGTTAGTCTTTTTACAAATGTACCTGTTGATAAATCATTACAAATTATAAAAAATAAATTACAACAAGATATTACCTTACACAACAAAACAAAACTAAACATTGACACAATTATGGAACTAACCGAACTTTGCTTAAACACTACATATTTTCAATTTGAAGGAGATTTCTATAAACAAGAATTTGGTATGGCCATGGGTTCTTCTTTATCTCCTATAATCAGTAATATATTCATGACATATTTTGAAGAAAGATTCATAGGCAAATATAAAAATAAACCAAAAGTGTGGTGGAGATACGTTGATGACATTTTTGTGGTTTGGGAGTATGGTGCTGAAGAACTGCACTCATTCCTAGATTACATCAATAGTCAAGAACCCACAATAAAATTTACAATGGAGATGGAAAATTTGCATAAACTTGCTTATCTTGATGTACTTATAGATAGAACAAACAACACAATAAGTACAAGTACTTATCGAAAACCTACAAATACTAATAGATATTTGAATTTTCACTCCAACCATCCTTTAAATGTAAAGAAAGGTGTTGTAAAGTGCTTATATGATAGAGCAAAAAACATATCTTCATCCACCCAAATCTTTAACAAAGAAGTCAATATTATCAAAGAACATCTACTTCAAAACGAATATCCCCAAGACTTTATAAATAAAACTATAAATCAGTTAGAAAGAAAATCGCAACAACAAACCAGCACAAATAACCATCACACTAATACCAACCAAACACAAACAGACAACCAAATTATGAACATAATTCCATATATCCCAGGTGTATCGGAAAAAATTAAGCGGTTAGGAAATAAATACAGCGTTAAAACTGTTTTTAAAACAAATAATACCTTGCGCTCTATCCTCACACATACCAAACCGTTTAACGCAACCCAGAGTTCTAAAAATTGTGTGTACAGTGTTTTGTGTGACTGTGGCCATTCTTATACCGGTGAAACTTCAAGACCTTTAGAAGTAAGGAAAAAAGAACATCAATATAACATTTCCAGAAGACATGTGGACAAATCAAATTTGGCCAATCATGTATTAACGAGCACCGGCAGCCATAGGATAGACTGGGATAAAACAAAGATCTTGTTGAAAGAAGAAAACTTAAAAAAGAGAAAACTTAAAGAAGCCAGCTGTATGATGATAAACAACACTGAAATCGGAGCACCTTCAGCCGACCTTCATTTGGACTGGAAGAATTTACTGCTAACAGAACAAAAAAACGGTAACCTCAGCGTCAAGTGATCGCCAAACGACAAATTGTCAGTGTCAAATTTTTTGACAAACAATAAATTCAAAATCAAAGCGAAAATTTTTTAGAAAAAAGCCTCGAAAACAACACTAAACGATTGACAACGACTCCAGACTCGGAGTTGAAACGTCTCCATACACAGATAAGTATTACACAATATACAATACATTACTTATATACAGGAATACTGGTTGATCATTTTATAGACATCTCTTTCTCTCAGAAAAACTGTGAGGAAGAATCTCTGTACAGACAACCAGTAATCCGGGCAATTTTACGAAATTGCCTTACTACACTTTGTTCTACATATACAATTTTTTAAATACTTATCTGTTACAGGAAAAAATTTGGAGGAGAGAAAACCCATGAATAGACAAAATAATTCAAGACCTCCTCAACAATCTTTTCGAAATTTTTCTAACCTTGTTTGAATGGCACTGTATAACAATAACTTTAGTGCGCACCATACTTCAGGTACTCTATATATGCAAGTGCTATATAACAAATTTTTTCTATCATTTTTTACGCACCCAGTATAATTCTAACTGTAAGCTACCCTATATTTCCACAACTTTTTATATGCAACTACTTATTTGCCACCAAATATAACATTCTGCACGACCCTATTATCCTTAGAATCCCACCCCACTCTATATTTCAACCATCCGGAACAGCTTGTAGATACCATTACTTTAAAATATTTTTAAACCTACCTGTATAGCTGTAATTATACTCCGCTACATATTTCAACCATCCATATATGTAACTACTTGTGAATATAAAACAAGTTTTTAACCACAACATAAACTATAATTCCACTCCACCTTATATTTCAAACACCCTGTTTAAACAACCCATTTCATAACTATAGTATCTTATAAACATAATTCAAAGATCCCAACTGCTTACCTAACACATTTTTTTAAGTTTTTTTATTCACTGTATAAATATACTACCCTTTTTCAACCACTTGGTATATGGAACTGTTTATGGCCTACTCAATATAACTCTTTTGGACCACCCCGTATAACTAATTCCACTCCCCCTTAATACCACCACTTCGTATATATCCAGCTGCTTACAGAATACCAAATATAACTTTTTTTAGATTTTTTAAATCCATGTAATTCTACTCCGCTCTAAGTTTCCCATATACAGAACACCCTGTAAAATTACGTTTGATATATGTTGATTTTTGTTAAATCGAAACATGTTACATTTGTACATTCCGAATTTTGAATAACTAAGCTGATGCCAGTATCTAATATTTTGTGCGTGCGGTGGAACCAATTGTATTACCCAACATGGTAGAAGTTTTTTCGCTATATCTACCGTTTCTGTCAATTTAGACAGATAAAATATCTACCAGAGTTTAAGCCAAACTATAGGCTTCCCAACAAAAAAAGATTCAGCGAAATCAGTTAAGTAGTTCTTACGTGATGCCCGAACAAATAAACAAACAAACAAACAGACAAACTTACAATTTTATAATAGTATAGATTTAAAATTTGCTAACCCAGATTTATAGAATAAATTAATATTTCTTTTTAAAAACGAACTAAGAAAACAAAATTTCATATATACTAATCTTCCTAATCCATATTTTGTCTATAGTGATTGTTTTTTATAAAATTGAGATCGTATTCGTGGAAAATGTTTTAATGAGAACAAGATACTGGGCTAAACAGGGTATACGAACAGGGTGACCATATTTCAGAAAGAAAAACTACTGCCAACATGAGAAAAAACTACTAGAATCTACCAATGCATTTGCAGAAACCTACTAAAAAATCTACCCCCGTTTAAAGCTTAGAGGTTGTACCTTCTATAGATGCCTGCAGTGCACAAATGTCGTGGTAACAAAAAAGAGAGAGCGGGTAAGAGCTGTTTCACTCGTTTGGGAGCTGGAGTTGCTCCCAATGAAACACGATCAGCATGTTGTTCATTGGCTGCTTCCATCCACCAAGTGAAAAATAGCCTGCCACGATTTTGTGCATTGCAGGGTATCTCCAGACTGTACATGCTCTAAGGTTTAATGCCTGACGATTACTTAGAGCATAAAGGTACAAGCTCTAAACACGACAATGACACCAATTTGACTACATCCAATGATGTACGATTTACGACTATTATCCAATGGGTGGCGCTGTATTTACAAAAAAAAAGACAAAATCACAAATTACTGTTACTTATTTTTATATGTGTGCATAATTTTTATTAATTTGCTCTCATATGAGGTTCGAGCAAATATTTAGTAATAAATACTAAAATCTACTAAACATTTCTTCTCTACCAAAAGCACTAGAAATATATCTAAAAACCACCAAAAAAGTAGTTTTCTACTAAATATGGTCACACTGTATACGAAAACAAATTTTCTGGGATCTAAGTAATAGCTGACAGTCTGACAACTCCGTCTTGAACCATCGTCATTACTGGGAGGCTAATTTAACTTTTGTATTGTGGGTTGCCAAATATGTATATGTGCTTTGGTGAAATGATTCATTGTAGCCGTAGAAAACGAAACTAGTTCGTATTTGTTAAGGAAATGCATACAAGTTTTGTCTGTTTGAACTAAAAAGCTTTATTTACACAAATGTGTAACATTACGCTGGTAAATAATGTGATAAATTATGAAAATTAACACAGAAAGAAATTTTTCGAATACCTATACAGTCACGGAATGATTTAGGAAATTTTATGAATGGTTGTTTGTTTGCAAATATTACAGTTTAAATAACTAATTTGAGATATACAAGTAACCACAAAAATTATTTTTTGCAAGCGGCTATTCTAAGCTCTATAACTAGTTAATATCAAATTATTCACTTGCTCAAGAGTTGTTCCTCATAAACCTGTTCGGTACTTAAATTTATTCCCCAGAGTTTTCATTGTAATATGACAAATTGTGAGTTTATGCATCATTGCTTCAATCAACTCTAAAATTTCATTACCAAGACTATTCAAAGTTGTTCTGCTAAAAGATTGTCTTTCATATGGTCTCCATATATTTTTTTGTTTAACTTTTGAATAAATTTCGCCACCTTCTTATTTTAAATAAAAAAAAAACATCCTGTGAGTAGTGATTTTCAGTTCTTTATTGAGATTTTTTTAACAGACCATTTCTATCGGCACACGACATATGCTAATAGTGCAGGGCATAGTGGCTCATTGGGTTGCAAAATTGTTTGAATTCATAATTTTTTATTAAATGTTCGGGAGGTCTTCTTGATTTTAAACGTGTAAGATGACACTTGATATCTTTTGATGGTATTGTTTAAACAACGAAAAACTATATAGCTTAGAAAAAAATGAATTTTTTGCAATTATTTAATTTTTTTATATTCTTTATAATATTTCGAATGAAAAAAGTCCTCACAGCCATCATCGTATCCCCAACCCATTAATTGTTATGAATTTTTTAAAATGCTATAACTTTTAATTCTTTATCAAAAATTTCAACTATATTAAACAAAATAGCCTAAATAGATTTTAAAAATTTTGTTTAGTTCTATGTTTTTTTTACATTAGAACAATATGCTTCCTACGCGCATGCACTTTTAAGAGAGGTATCTTTATCTCACTCTCATCTCGATGTATAAGATGAGTAAGAAAAAGGCAGACGACGACGCACATGTAAAATTTTTTTGCGGTTTTTCAGCGGTAATATGTTAAAAAAATAACATTACTGTTTATCATTCATTAATATACAAATTTACATTAAATTATATGAGAAACAGTAATGTTATTTTTTTTAACATATTACCGCTGAAAAACCGCTAAAAAATTTTACATGTGCGTCGTCGTCTGCCTTTTGCTTACTTATCTTATACATCTCAAAAATGCATGCGCGTAGGAAGCATATTGTTATAATGTAAAAAAAACAGAACTAAACAAAATTTTTAAAATCTATTTAGGCTATTTTGTTTAACATAGTTGAAATTTTTAATAAAAAATTAAAAATTATAGCATTTAAATTTTCAAGATATATTATTTAATGCAAGAAAATTAGGAATTTCGGCGATTTGCAATTTTAAAAAATTCATAACAATTAATAGGTTGGAGATACGATGATGGGTGTGAAGACTTTTTTCATTCGGAATATTGTAAAGAATGAATATAAAAAAATAATTAATAGTAAAAAATGCATTTTTTCTAAGCTATATAGTTTTTCGTTGTTTAAACAATACCGTCAAATGATATCAAGTGTCTTCCTACACTTTTATAATCAAGAAGACCTCCCGGACATTTAAAAAATATATATTAATTAAAACAATTTTGCAAATGAATGCGCCGCTATGCTCTGGTCTATAAGTTGTTGAATTTTATGGAAACCTGCATTATTTTAACATTAGTGGAACCTTATCGTTAAAATTGTTAAAGCTTGCAAGGGAAGAGTTGAATACATTTTTATTATTATTTTTTAACTAAAATTGAAGCCATAAAATAATTTGGTTAGTTAATTGTTAAATATAAAAAATCACACAATGGTTATCTCTATAGATTAAAAATATCAAAGTTATTTTTATATTTGTCGTAACTAAGAACGTGAATGTTGCACATGTTGTTTTTGTGCCCCCACACTGTTCTTCAATTGTTTGGGGAAGACCCTTTCAATATTTTCTTTGGCATCAATATAAAGGTCTCCTACAATTGAGCTAAGGTCTATTTCTCGTCTAATCTAATAATCAGCTTTACGGTCTATAATTTATGTTAATTCTACTTTTTTTCTTTATTTCTTATTTTCAAGGACAATGTTTTCAATAGTCTTATTTTTTATTGTAGCTGTTTTTTTTCTCTTTTTTTTCCTATATTTTTTGCTTCTGCAGACATCAGAGGGAAATCTAAATTTTTATGGTTTGTACCATATTTGTTACACATATTTGCGAAGAAAAATAAACACACTTTAAATAAATAATATTAATGTTAATCAAAAATTTATGTCTTTTTTCACCCAAGGAAATGTTAAATATATATATTTTTCTTAAATATCTATGAGATATTCTAAAAACATTGGCTCACTGTTTAAAATCTACCCTCTTGCCTCTTAGCTCCACCTTCCACACCACAGATTTTACAAAGAAAACTCCGTACTACCTTCCATAGCACATAACGAGTTACAGAATCCTTATGCTGGTTCCGAAAAAACGCAAATATTAAAGATTACTGCTTTTAAGTTCTTCTAGTACAATGGCCAAATGTGTACATTATTTAAAGTTGACATCATTTCTGTTTGGATTTGTAAATGGATAAGTTGCCTTACTTTAGTTCTATATGTTGTGTTTTGACCCGAGGCAAACAGATGGCGCCTGGCGCTCTATTTTCGATTTATTCTGCTGTTAGGTTGTTCCAGAAACAATGTCGTTGATTTATTTTTTACAATTAACATTATCAAAAAAATGTCTGTTAAAAAATCTTAAGTCGTTTGTTAATTGTCCTTATATTGTCTTTTATTTTGGGAACTGTGACAACTAGAATATAATGGGCGTTTATTAAAAAAAAACGGATGCCACATTCTTGTAACCTCAATATAGGTATAACATTATTTTCTTTAGTAAGATCACTGGAGAGTAATAAAATTTGTCCTCCAGCTCTAATGTTTCTTAATTAAAGAAATTTCAAACGATTACGTTCTTCTTTGAGAATGTATTTGTGGCCAATGAAATCAGGTAAGAGGTTTGAGACACCAAAAAATTCGTTCAGTCATTAATCCTTGGTCAATACCTGGATTTGGGTGTAGGAATGAAGATCCGAAATCTTTCTACTCTTGTGTAAACAGACATTTTGTAAAGTTTCTTCTTAGGGATCTAAATCAGGTGAACGGGGAGGCCAACCGGAATGCCAAATCATACAAGCACCGTATATCTCATTGAGCATTGGCTGCAAAATGTTTCGGTGAAAAAATTAACTTTAACTTGAACACTATCCTTCCTAACAAACAATAATATCAAATTTATTTACTTGTGAATAGATCAGGACCTAGCAATCTTTATTTTTATTGGAAAAACAATTGTATTTCTTCTGCATAACGACAGAGATGAATAAATATGCGTTTTGTTAATTTTCATGTAATAATGTGGTTTGTGTTTATTCTCTCGAAAACGAAGTAAGATACGAAATAATTTCAAATGTAAAGTATTTTCAGTGACTGAATTAGACATAAAAATGGCGAAAGAGACCGTGGCCTAATTATTGTTTAACAGCCTGTATCTTGAAAACTAAGCTATGCAGTGCCCAGACACAGGGGGCTCAAAAATCACCAGGACTATGCATCATCAGTGAGTATAATTCTGTAGCAGGATTATAAAATGTCGCCAGGCTCATAAAACTTTTGTTACAGAATTACCTGAACGTTTGATACTTACAGAAAATACATATTTAGATTTTTTAAAGTATATTTATTTTTAAATGTTACATAGCAATATAACATAAATCACAAATACAGTCAGTTTCATTTGTTAATAAATTAGTACTCTTGTGCATTAGTAATAATATATATATTTTATAGCAATAATTTAAAACTATATTATTTTTTTCAAGCGATGAAGTAATACTTGATACCATTTAATTTTTATTTCGTTTATTCTGGTTTTGATTATTGCTAAGATTATACGTTCTTATTAATCAAAAACTAATTAATATAAAGTTGTTAACATATATTATCTGGAAAGTATCTTGTAGTTAATTTAACTGAAAACCAAAACCAAAACTGTTGGGTAATGTATTGCTTAATCGCTCAAATATGATGCTCAATTAAGGATAAAAGTTAAATTTTTGGGAAAATTGGTTTAATACTTTTTTGGGCAGTTCTTTTGATCTGTCCGTATCAAGTACGCTCTTGATATCCCTTTTGTATCAATGACGTAATAAGCTTTCTTTAGTGTTTCCACGGTTGGAGTGGGATCCCTTGTCAAAATCCAAGCGTATCCTGGAAAAGATTACAAATGATTTACACACATATATTTTTACTTCCTTAATTTTTACTTTTTTAAATAGTTTCAATTAAAGTGATATCGAACCGAAAAAAGCGATATATACTCTGACAAAGAAATCGTAACACCCAGAAGGAGATGTTTAAATTTAATATTGTTTTGGTAAAACATAGATGCTATAGTAAGGAGTAAATGATAACAATTTGGTAAAATTGTGCTACCTCTGATCGCTGAGCATAGGCGGCAACAACTACAGTGGTGCAGGAAACGAAAACATTGGAATCTGGAATGGCATCAGATCGTCTTCTCTGATGAATGTCGTTTCTGCTTGGGTGGACGTGATGGCCCAAGAAGGGTTAGACAACGTCTACGAGAAAGACGTCAACGTTAATTTGATGTTGAGCGATATGTACACCGAACAGTAGGGGTTATGGTATGGGGTGCTATTGCACATGGAAGTGGTCACCTTTAGTCTTCGACGCAACATGATGGCGCAACAATATCTTCAGGAAGAACTGGAGCTGTATGTAGGTTCTCCCTTATTAAATCTCTTTATTCAGTGATAAAATACCAGTTGACAAGACATTTAAGCCAAGTTGTTTCCCCGGCTGTTAGGGTTACATATTATTATTAGAGCATCCAGTATAATTGGGGCATAGGGTCACCTAACTAAGTCATAATTACCTTAAAATTAAATCTATAGTCATAGTATATAAAATAGTTAAAAGAGATAGAGTTAAAGATGCGATGAGAAATAACTGATTAAAAACCCTATAAAAAACAACAAAAGTATTAGCCAAAATTAGGTATATATATTTAGACAATTAAACAAAACTTATAAACAGATTATACCCACACTGAATAAAAGAACAATACGACTTGAACGGTTAAAGCACAAACAAATATATAAGACTACCAAATACCATGATCCTATTTACATTCCTTGTCAACAAACTTTAGACCAACGGGCTAGATGATCGTTCGTCGGCACCGGTTGAGTGAGATTCGTTGAGTATGCGATTTCCTCATGGGCTATTGGGGGCTAAGAAGTTATTCCGATGGAGTCTTATAATAGGGAAAAATATAGATGGGGGGGGGGGGATTATTTAATTGTAACACCGAAGTAGAGTATGAATATGGGAAAACAATAGTGGCGAGGTAATAAAGGACGAGAAAAATAAGGTGGCTTATGTCTGGAAGTTTAGAAACAAGGTTTAAAAAAATAAGAGTACAAGTATCGCCACACCGCTCGATTAAAGAAGGAATATGAATATAGACAACAGACGATGGCACTGTTGACTAATTGCCTTTTGATATAGAGGCGATTGATGTTCAGTGCTTATAGCAGATGATCATTTTCCCCACACCAAACGTGTCTAGCCTCGATGATAATAGGCAAAACTGATATATCAGTAGAGTTGCGTGTTAATTGAACTGTTTTGAGAAAATCCGGGTCTTGATAGTATTCCCTTTTGGTATTATAGCCTGTCGCAAGTGCTGTTTCACCTTCCCAATGTACCATAACATCGCTAATTGTGTTGAGTCATTATTCTAGGTTCAACCTCGACCATCCATCCTTGCTTGATGGCTTCGTTTTTAATGATGTTAACCAGGTTATTATGTCTGGCAATCCGCGGCGCATGAGTTGTATAGCAATTTTGAAGGATGTGACAATTGGATTCCCTCTTGTCACATCCTCCTCTGCAACGTTTGTGTTGAACATCATTAAAGGGAAAGTCTCGGGAGGGAAGTAGGTTTCCACGAAGGTATTCGAAGTCCATGAAGTCGGAGGGTTAAGCAGCCAATTATTTGAAGCGGAGACGGACCATGAAGTGTCAAGTCCCGATATTAGAAAGTTGTCGGCCTCATTAGATGTTCTGAAGGTGTTAAAAGCGGCAATTTTAGCGATGGTACTTTCGATATATTGTTGGGGTATCATTGGAAGGAATTGTTGGATGTTGTTGAGCCTTTTTACAAGTATAGTAGGTATTTTTGTCATAAAGGAAAAGGCTCCAAGGCCTAAGCCCCGTTTGGGAGCATGAATTAGGAAATTGCAAGTGGAGGATGGGAGGTGCAGGATAGTTTTGGTACTCAGGTTATTGAAAGGTTTTTTAACGTTAATCGGCTC
This sequence comes from Octodonta nipae, assembly GCA_034190945.1. Taxonomy (NCBI): domain Eukaryota; kingdom Metazoa; phylum Arthropoda; class Insecta; order Coleoptera; family Chrysomelidae; genus Octodonta; species Octodonta nipae. The sequence goes on from CM067216.1 coordinate 26,425,029, forward strand.
ATGGATCCTATATTTCAACAAGATAATGCTCGGCCTCATGTTGCTCGAGTTAATTTAAATTTTGTTGCCCCCAGATCCTCTGATCTTGCGTCCATGTTTGGGATATGACGGGTAGATGTCTGGGAAATTTACCTCAGCCCCCACGGACTTTGGAGGTTCTAAGACATGAAATACCTTGGGATAATATTGCTCCAGAAGTAATAAACCACCTTATTGAGTCAATGACAAGATGAGTTGGGGGATAACCGCGGTGGAAAAATACATTAGTAACAAAACATTAACATAAAAAGAATTTAACCTCCTTGGACATTTTTATTCCAATTTTAAACATTTATTCCTTACTATCTATGTTTTACCAAAACAGTATTAAATTTAAACATCACCTTCTGGTTGTTGCGATTTTTTGTCAATGAGTATATATTTACCAAGCGGTTCAAGGTTGTTTAAACCTCGCTTTCAATTCATTAATATTAACAAATTTAATAATGCGTTTGATAACTATGCTGCTAGCGTTAACAAATTTAAAGAGACACGCATTTTTTGCAGTTGATCTATACCGTGAGAGTTCACTGTTCAGTCTTACCACACCTATCAGCATGTTCATTTTAATGAACAAAAAATGTTCCATGCATCCATTTTTAAACTTATTCAAATACCTAACTCTATAAATTGACTGTTCTATTTTGTTTTACACTTACTCAAACTGAAAACACCTATGTTGACGCATGACCATACCACAGAGTAGCTGTCATAATCTGTTCCCAAGACCCAATAAGGAGCATCGAAGGTAACTGTGAATTAAAAAAAATAATTACCATATATTAAATTTTTTAATTTGAAATAAATAATTTCTAAGAACTGTCTATTAATTTTATTTCTATCTGGTAAAGTTTATTGTAAGTTACACATTAGAATTAATATTAAATGGTAATACTTGTACTTAATATTTATTATTTCGATCCCCTTACCAATATGCTTAAGGAATGGTAAAATCTCAATATATGTATATTAATTAACGTATATTGTTCACTAAATTGCGTTTCTTTAGATTCAGTATATGGAAGATAAATAAGAAAAACCTTTTTTTAGAATTTCTAAATTGCCACAAGTTTTTTCAGTATACTGCATATCAGAGATTCCCTTTAATTTTCATGGGGAATAAACCGTTTAATTCTTCGATTTTAATTAGGTACAGCATGAAAAGAGTCCCTATGACAGTTTAAGAGAAATCTAATTGCTTGAAAACAAAAATCGACGCAAAATTTCGAATGTTACAGTGGAATATTTCGAACTTTTTGGTAAAATAACGAGAATTAGTCAGTCGAAAACTTTTATACCATCTCAAAATGCGATTCATGTGTAAGTTTAGTCTTTAATCGGTTTTAGCTTGTTTCATTAATAGAAACATGTTTGTTTACTATTCTCAAGGTTAAGATATGGTGATGCATTTAGTCCATTAGATGTGTATTGTTATTTTTAATTTCCAACTAGTTAGACACTTATTATTATTCATATAAAATTATACCTTTTAAAATAATTTGTTTTGTAATTTATAATCACCTGACGATTTTATAATTAATTATTCATAATTAGGATGCCAGGAAAAAAACAGAATGCCAAGGTCATACAGATATTTGATTGATTGATGAAATCAAAAATAATTCTAAAAGATTTTAATAATCAAGATGAAATCTGTAGATACCCTAAGTGATTGCTATGAACTACTGGGGAAGTGGACAAATTTGTACTCTGAGATAGTCTTTATAATGGTAATGATTTCAATTAATAATATGCGAATTTATAACAGGATCAATTTATTTTGAAATTGATGCGCATCATATAGTCGGTCTGTTTGTTAATTATCGCGACTTATTTTTACTTTAAATGCATGTTACATATCACCTTTCATGACCTATAAATAATAATATGCTGATTAATGTCTATAATAAAATAATAATCTATTGTAAAGGAATTACGCAGAAACTAAAACAATACCTATATTATTACTAAATGCACCTGCATAAATAATGATTCTGCATAGTTCCCCATCTTTAGCAGAGATTATAAATAGGAGAATATTCCTAAACAAAAACACTTTTTGAATTCAACTTTAAGACTTTTAACGTTGTTCAGAGTCACAATATGTGGTCTGTTCATTTGATATATTAATCATATAAAATAGTTCTTTTTTGTAACAAGTAGTGATAGTTGTGTTTCAAATACATTCTGTTTTTTTTTTAAAGGGTTTTAAGTAATAAAGCCCCAACAATTGGCGCAGTCAGTAGGATCGGAAAAACAGATTTTTGGTGATCCAAGAAAAACAGAACAGAAATTCCAAGCAGATCTGGTGGTTTCCAAACCTTCAACCGGAATGAACCGCACGCACTACAGAGCATTTTCCAGGAAAATCAAAGTCAGTAAAGATTTGTTATTATTCTGTGAAAATTGCTATATATTTGTTCCCTAAATCCAATTATTTTCCCAAGTCGTTATAAAAAAAATATACGTGTGTAAAATTCCATTTTGGAGTCGAGCGAAAATCGGACAGAATCGAGATCCGCGAGTTTATTTTCGAGGGAATATCGGAAGTAACTCGAGCAATTTTAATTTGAAGTTTTTCGTTAAAATTGGGGTGGAATTAAACAAATAAAATGAGCCAAGAAAGCTTAAATCTTACAGAATATAGGTTAAGTGAATTATGTCACATTATACCGGAATATGATGGAGATTCAATATTGCTAAATACATTTATTAATTCTTGTGACGCAGCATTTGACGTAGCAACAGACCAGCAAACATATCTCTTAACTTTACATTTAAAAAACAAACTAAAAGGACGAGCATCTCAACTAATAAACTCACGCGACTTGAAAAATTGGGATCAAATCAAAACCATTTTAAAAACACACTTCGGTGATTCTAGAGACTTAACAAGTTTAATTTACGATTTACAACAAATTAAACAGGGAAACAATGAATCCGCAAAATTATGTGCATCGCATAAATGCACATCATTCAAAACTTTACGCTGCAATTAATCAGCAAGTAACATTAACCCGAGAACAGAAAACCGCACAGCAAGCGTTAGTAGATAAAGTAGCTCTACAGACACTTTTAGTAGGCCTCGAACATAAGCTAGGTGCAATCGTACGAGCATCGCAACCTTGCAATCTCGCAGAAGCTGCAAATATAGTAAAAACTGAATATCAATTAACTTATCTAGAAAGTAAAAAGCCACAAGTAAATTCTTCAAACTTTCAAAGTAAAAATAAAAAAACATGTAATTATTGCAAAAAGTCGGGACATTTAATTTCAGAATGTCGCAAAAAACAAAATAATGATAAATATTATAATCAAAACCGAAATTATCAATATAATTCGGGAAATCAAAGAAATTTCAATCCAAGTCATACCTTTGTGAATAGACATGAAAATAATAATCAAAATCAAAGAGAAAATTATTATCAAAGACCATATAACCAAAATAATAATTATCAAAATAATTCTTTAAATACAAGAAACGTGCAAAATCCTCCAAGAAAAACATTTCATTTAAACGAACAAAGAGTGGAAATGAAGACTGGCGCTTCCACCAGTCAAGCACAGAATTTAGAAAGCCAAGAATAAGATCAGAATTCGTAAACACAAGCAATTCAAATAATTTATTTTATATAAAAACTCATGACGGAAAATATCGCTATTTAATTGATACCGGAGCAGGTATATCAATTTTGAAACCATATTTATTTGAACAAGAAAAAATAAAAAGCGTAGAACCTATAAAAATTCAAGGTGTAACCAACCAATTTTTTGAAATAAATAAAGCAATAAAATTTGATTTCTTTTTGAAAAATGACGAAATGGAAGTATTCGTACATAACTTAAATATAGAATTTGATGGTTTATTAGGTATAGATTTCTTACAACAATATGAGTGTTTAGTTGATTTAAAAAATAGAAAACTAATAACCAAATATATAACTTTGCCATTATACAAAGAAAATGAAATTGTCAATGAAATAACTATAGAACCAAGAACTGAACAAATATTCAAGTTAACTTGTAATGAAAAAAATGCTGAACTAATTTTACATTCACAAGAAAAAGAAAATGTCATATTGCCAAATTGTGTAATCAAAACGAATGAAAAAAGGTGAATTTCTAACGTCAATTTTAAATAAAAGCGAACAAAGGAAAAGAATAATTTTTGATGAACTAATAATTGAACCTTTTATTGAAAATAGTCCAGTAAATAAGAATCAAACATTAATTTTAAATCTACAAAAAGAAAACTTATATTCAAGACAACAACGAGTCGAAAAATCCTTGCGTTTAGAACATTTAAATTTTGAAGAAAAAGAAGCAATTACCGCCTTATGTAAACAATATTTGGTCTGTTCATTTGATATATTAATCATATAAAATAGTCCTTTTTGTAACAAGTAGTGATAGTTGTGTTTCAAATAACTTCTGTGTTTTTTTAAAAAAGGGTTTTAAGTAATAAAGCCCCAACATGCATGATGACTTGGTGTTGGTTTTGAGTTGGTTACCAACTATGATCAAAAATTTTTCTGATTTATTAATAAGTTTCAAGTTTTAATTTTTTTTGATATCAGTTTTCAAGTAAAAATTTTTTAGGTACAACCATATTAAGATTGGACAATCACTTATTATATCCACTTACAGCAGTTTTATTCTTGTTGCGACAAAGCATTGGAAACATGACAAAATTCAGAGTCTGAAGAATTTTTATGCTGGTAATAATTTCAATTAATAATATGCTATTATCTTAAAATATTGAATCGAGTTTATTTTGATGCAGATGTTGTGTTTTTGTGGGTCTCAGCCGTCTCAGAGTATCCAGCTATAAAGTGGAACCCAGTACTATTTATCAAATTAAATATGTAGCCTTTTAAGTCACTCCGTCATCTTTCTTTGCTGGTAAGTATCGTTCTTTAATTATTTTTTGCGGGTTTATTCATGACTTATTTTTAAAGAATTTAACGCTATAGTTTACTTGTTTTTACTTTTACATAACACGTCCTACCTACTTCAGTTTTAATGCATTTTGCTTAGGTTTTTAAAAACCCAATACAAATATCTATTTTCCAAGAAATAATCAAGGATTATATAGTTGTTTTCTCAAGGATATTTGTGGCATATTTTTTCTGGGAAATAACCCCACAAGTCAGGAAAATTCTAACATGTAAAATTAATTATACGTTTTAGAATTGTGCCTTTTTTCATAGTTTCTTTGCCATTGACAATGGAGTCTGACCTAGACTCCGAAACGTTTGGAAATATACAGAAATTTCGTGACTTGGAGTGTTATTTCCCAGAAAGTGCTTAAACAAGGGTTACATAGTACCGAATGATGTTTGAATGAGATTATTTCCATCACACACACCAAACCACCTAAAATATCATTAGTTTAGCTAGTAAATATCCATGAAGTATTATGAAATTAGAGTGTAGAAGTCTTTTTTTCTACAATTGTACAAATTTTAAAACTGTAAATAATAATGACATTTTACTTGTTTTTGTTCAGATATAACTCTTTATGACTATTAAATGTAAAATGAAAATTAATTTAAAACATTTGAAATTTAAAATTCAACTCTTCGTACAGAAGCCATCAAAGGAAAAATACTAAAAATGAGTGTGGTGTAAAACTTTCTAGATATCTCGACTTTCGTAAGTGAGGTGAAAAGTGTTAAATTGGCTCTAAACTTCCATTACTTATGGGACTTATTTACCTTAAATACGTGATGACTTGTGACTCGTGTTGAGTTGGGTATCAACTATGATCAAGCATATTGTTCTGATTTATAAATGAATTCCCAGTTTATTTCTATTTAATATAAGATTTAAAGAAAATATTTTTTAGGTACAACCGTATTATGAATGGAAATTTTGGTTGCTACGAAGCAGTGGAAATATGATCAAATTGACAGTCTGAAGCAATCTTTAAACTGGTAATAATTTCAATTAATAATATACTACTTTATTAAAATAAGGAATAAGGTTTTATACCTAATTTATATTAAAATAAACACACTTATGTAATTTTCACTTGAATTTATTTAACGAGATTATTTCCACCACACACACCAAACCACCTAAAATATCATTAGTTTAGCTAGTAAATATCCATGAAGTATTATGAAATTAGAGTGTAGAAGTCTTTTTTTCTACAATTGTACAAATTTTAAAACTGTAAATAATAATGACATTTTACTTGTTTTTGTTCAGATATAACTCTTTATGACTATTAAATGTAAAATGAAAATTTATTTAAAACATTTGAAATTTAAAATTCAACTCTTCGTACAGAAGCCATCAAAGGAAAAATACTAAAAATGAGTGTGGTGTAAAACTTTCTAGATATCTCGACTTTCGTAAGTGAGGTGAAAAGTGTTAAATTGGCTCTAAACTTCCATTACTTATGGGACTTATTTACCTTAAATACGTGATGACTTGTGACTCGTGTTGAGTTGGGTATCAACTATGATCAAGCATATTGTTCTGATTTATAAATGATTTCCAAGTTTATTTCTATTTAATATAAGATTTAAAGAAAATATTTTTTAGGTACAACCGTATTATGATTGGAAATTTTGGTTGCTACGAAGCAGTGGAAATACGATCAAATTGACAGTCTGAAGCAATCTTTAAACTGGTAATAATTTCAATTAATAATATACTACTTTATTAAAATAAGGAATAAGGTTTTATACCTAATTTATATTAAAATAAACACACTTATGTAATTTTCACTTGAATTTATTTAACGAGATTATTTCCACCACACACACCAAACCACCTAAAATATCATTAGTTTAGCTAGTAAATATCCATGAAGTATTATGAAATTAGAGTGTAGAAGTCTTTTTTTCTACAATTGTACAAATTTTAGAACTGTAAATAATAATGACATTTTACTTGTTTTTGTTCAGATATAACTCTTTATGACTATTAAATGTAAAATGAAAATTTATTTAAAACATTTGAAATTTAAAATTCAACTCTTCGTACAGAAGCCATCAAAGGAAAAATACTAAAAATGAGTGTGGTGTAAAACTTTCTAGATATCTCGACTTTCGTAAGTGAGGTGAAAAGTGTTAAATTGGCTCTAAACTTCCATTACTTATGTGACTTATTTACCTTAAATACGTAATGACTTGTGTTGAGTTGGGTACCAACTATGATCAAACATATTCTTCTGATTTATAAATGAATTGCCAGTTTATTTCTATTTAATATAAGATTTAAAGAAAATATTTTTTAAGTACAACCTTATTATGGTTTGGTGATTGCTACGAAGCAGTGGAAATATGATTAAATTGACAGTCTGAAGCAATCTTTAAACTGGTAATAATTTCAATTAATAATATGTGACTTTATTAAAATATTGAATAAGGTTTTATAATTTATATTAAAATAAACACAGTTATGTAATTTTCACTTGAACTTATTTGCTATTGTTACTGGCTTCTTCAGAATACAACTTAGAACTGAAGAAGCTAGTGAAACAATATTGTTAATAGCAATTAAATTCAACTGAAAATTACATAAGTGTGTTTATTTTAATATAAAGTTAAAATGAATTTTCACTAAGTAAAGACAGAAACTATCATCTGAATGATGTTTATTTTGAGATGTTGTGTTTTTGTGGGTCTCAGCCGTCCCAGGGTATCCAGCTATGAGGTGTGGAAAACATCAAGGCACTATCTGGCAAATCGAGTATGTTGCCTTTTTAAGTCACTCTGTCTTGTTTCTTTGCTCCTAAGTATCGTTATTTGTTGACTGTTTTTAAAGAATTTAACGCGTTTTAGTGCATTTGACATTAATGAATTTCTGAAATTATAAACATAACTAAGTTTAACACGAAGTTAAATCTCTATCACTTTTGTACAAATTGCACTTGTTTTATGTTATTGTAGTAAATGTCAACATATTGCTCTGCGTTCACCATGAATCACGCTTATAAGAGTTTCATAAATTTAATTCTTACTATATTTAAAAGTCATTGTCCTTGAATGGTTTTATCGAAAACATGATGGTTGAACGAGATTATTTCCACCACGCTCCCTTAAAATCCTTCAAAAAATCAGTTTTAGTTGGTAAACATCCAGGAAGTGTTATAATATTAGAGTATAGAGCAGCCTTACAGAAAAACTATGTTTTAGACAATCACATGAATAAAGTTGTAAAATAGAAAAAAATAATTCGAATATGTAGGCAGTTTCTAATAATTTTTAATTTAAGTACTCGTGTACTTGGCGTATTTAGTTCCAATTCACCTATTTATATTGAGAATGTAATGTGTTACTCTGAATCATAAAACTAATGGTCGCCCATAGCTCGAATTTCGACAAAATTTCATTAAATTTTTAAGTTTGAATGCTACTGATGTTTTATTTGCATATGATTTTTTTAAAATTAATTGTTACATTACATAAGCTGCGAGCGTTTGCAAGTACCTCATTAGTGTGTGTTGTTACCCTTAATTCCGTATAATACTTAACACATTTGAAATTTACTGTTTGTAACAGTCGAAAATAAAATAGTTACATCTTGTATTCCTAACACCTATTAATTATATATTTACGTAATTGTTAGACCACGGATATTCTGACGAAACCTGAATTCTTTCCAGGTTAATGACGTTAAGGTAGGATATATAAGATTTCAATGGAAAAATATATCAAATATATTATTGTCTTCTAAATGTTATTTGTGGCATATTCTTGATTCGAAATTTCGAATGTTGTGTTATTTCCCAAGAAAACATAAAAATTAATATATTATTTTCGAATAAACATTAATTTTACTTATTAAGAATAAACAACTAATAGGCCGTGCATTGTTTATATGTTTACTTTAAATCTACAACTTTAATTATCAATGGTATTATTTTAGGTAAAATTCAGGCAGTCACCTTGTATCAAAAGCTGGAATTTTACAGAATTTAATTTTTCTTAAAAAATTCCAATAATTTGGAGAGTATATGAACAATAAAATTAAATTTGAATGTTTACTCAGACATTTCACATTTTCGATTTCAACTCGTAAAAACTTCCAGAAACTGAAAAGTGTACTCAGAATATAGTGAGATGGTTTTCGGTATATACAAACAAAAATGATTCTGTTACATATTTAATTTCTCATTATCCAAATTTAATTAATGTGTTGACGAGCCATTCATTAATGACGTAAACGTCTGGGGGGAGGAGACGTGTGGGCTAAGAAAATCTCTACATGTCCTTACCTTGGGGGGGGGGGGGGGGTTAAACCAGTTCTTACGTAAGATTTTGTAAGACGAAATCTGAGTATTTACTGAATGAAATTAAAACATTGACATATTTTTTATTGCAGGATAACTTTGAAAAATTATGAGCATTGCTGACTATTCTATACTGAATGTCGTATTCAAAGATGAATTAAGAAATTACTATAAATATAATCAAGTATTTTGGTGGTGGTAATGATTTCGCAGCACATCTTCATTTGATTAATTGAACCCAATGTGAAGTGCATTGCTTAGACCAAAAGTATTTTGAATTTAATAGTGTTTTATGTAAAGGTAATGAAGGTTTAACTATCAAAACAATTTACTTATTGGTAAAGATACGTAGATGACATTCTTGCATGTTTTTCAGTAACTAAAAGGCAATTTAGCACTTTTATAGATTTCATTTATAGCATACATCCAAATATATTGAATTTTCAACGGAAATAGAAATAAATAATTAAATTAATTATTTAGACTAAACAATTACGAGAATAAACAACAAAAATACATCTGACGTAATCATTCATAATAGTTCTTATCATCCTTATCAGCAAAAAAATGTCTGTATTTTGTAGTATGATTCATAGGGTAATTAATGTACCTTTCACTGCGTTATACTTCGAAAAAGAATTAAAAACCATTAAACAAATAGCAATAAGAAATGGTTTTGATAACCTAGTAAAAAAGAAAGTGTTCCAAAAGACTCTAAATTCAATTTATCCAACTGATATAAAAAACCTTATGGTTTCTTCAAAACATTAACTCACCTAGGCGAAACAAGTAAGATAATTAAATCATTTTTAGAAAAACAGTATTGCAAGAATTCTACGGAGACACAATATCGATACTATTTTCAATACAGACAGAAAAATAAGCACGGTGTTGAGGACTCCGAAGACGAGGACCCCTTTAGAACAACAGGGAGTGTACGAGATTCCATGTGCAGACTGTCATAAAACCTATGTGGGGCAAACTAATAGAAGAATTCAAGCTAGACGTGATGAACACCAGAACGCTGTAAGAAAGCAGGAAAAAACAACATCCATTGCGGAACACGCCACCACGATGTCACACCGAATAAACTTTGAGAACACCAGAGTACTGGCAAATATAGAACACTCGAAATCAAGACTCGTAAGAGAGGCAATTGAATAGCGAAGAGGCCTCACAGTCTAAACGCACGCAATGAAATCCAGAACTTATCGAATTGTTGGAAAATTCTATTAAACACTGTACTGGCCCGGACCCGTCCAATGACAACTCAACCGGAAATAACAAATCAGCAGGCGGGAGGCGCTCCCACTGAGCGCCCAGGGCCAATCACACGCAGCCGTTCACGGTGCCAACCAATAGGCACCGAGCCGCGACTATATAACAGCGTGAGCGTGAGTAACTAGAAGCGAAAGCAGAAGGCTGCGAGAATTATGCGAACCGACCTGAAGAGGGCAGATGTGACTCTGCCGAAACGTCATCATTTTACCATCGATCCCGGCAGGGATCAGTTATCAACTACGCGGATGAATTCCCGGAAACTATCTAATACATATATATATATATATATATATATATATATATATATATATATATATATTATATTCACTTTGATTCAATTCACTTTTTAAAAAAAATTATTTATTTAGAAACATACAATATTAAAAGTGAACAATTAAAATAGTTAAAGTACTTGAATAACTTAATGCTATAAATGATATTATTTGAATGACAACACGAGAACGTTTCCAGTTGCTTTTATAACATTAACAAAAGTGCTGATGCAAGTCAGCGTTTTTACTGGGTAAACGGACTCGTGTAGGTTTCCGGGAAGTTGTTTGCATATAATTCAAGATGAAATTTGATATCCCTGAGAAGTCACGTACGCTTTAAATTCCGTTGACTTCTCGACCGTGTGAACTAAGTGCTGATATATTTTGCATATAACAACTCCCCTTACATATCAAAAGTTGATGCTATAACATCAACTTTTAGGAACAGAAACATAAAATATATAAAATGATGTTTGAATGGTATGAAGAATAATAAGTAATAAGTGTATAAAATATGAATAAAATAATAGGTAAAAATCAAATTGATATTTGTAAAATATAATCAAAATATGAGCAATAAAATAATACGAGTAATAATTAAATGCTTAACCTAAACATATCAAAATAAAATATAAAGTAAAAGCAAATGTGAATAAAAATAATGTGTAGAAAAATAAAAAGGTTAATGATATAAATCAATATTAAAAATGGTGTTTTTAGAGAACATAAAGGGTATACCTAAACTTGCGTCTCTAAGCTTTGTTCTGTTTTCAAAACAGGCCTAAGCTTGGGGAAGAATTTGAGTCTTGGCTGAGGCACTGAAGTCTGGTCAGGATTGCAGTCCTTTGGAGGTTTTACCATCCTCTTTTTGACAGCTTGGAAGGTGATGAGTGCTGCTATGATCATGAGAGCAGCTATGGTTGTATAGGTAAACCAAGAGATATTTTTGGTTACAAACGGCTGGTTTATGAGACCATCGAGGTCTCTGGAATATTGTTCCAATTTGTGATTTGCTACGTCTAATTCTTCTACGTTAAGCGTGTTCAGCTTCAGGGGCTGAAGTTCAGGAATTATAATTTTTTCTGGCACTGCGTCGCAACAGTTGAACGGCACTGTTACTGGTTGGAAGGTTTCTAGAACATTATTGTGTTTACCAGATTCGGCTTGAACTTTTGTAATTCCTATAAACGCACTACACTCTGATTGAAGAGTCAATATGGAGTTGAGGGAGATTGTAAGAGTTTTTGGGTTTGTTTGAGCGCAATTCACTGTAACACTTATGGGTTCAGAAGTAATTATGAGCCATGTATTGGGTTCTATTTTTTGAACGTTGTATCCTTGAGTGAATATTAGTGAGCTTTTACAGTTGTCGGGTACCTTCTGGACATTCTTTAGAAGTTGAGCTTCACATAACGCGTTTGTGTCAATAGGATACGCGTAAAGTTCAGAACACAGTTTCTTACGAGTGGATAACGGTTTACACGCACTTAAGTCTTTGATCGGAATAAACATTAAAGAATCATCATTCTTTGCAAGATATTTTTGAGTGAAGGATAGCATATGATGTAAACCTGTTCTTTCATCGTATATAGGGATAGGAAATAAATGAAAGACTGTGTAAGGATGTTGTTCGATTAAAGGGATTCTTAACACAAATATAAGATCGGTATATGTTTGAAATGCCTCTAGTTCAATAATTTCCAGATATTGTGCGATGCTCGAGTACTTTACAGCCAATGGAAGGTTACTTTTGACTAAATTTTGCGATATTTCCTGTAATGAGGTAATAAGATGTTCTGGTGTTAAAATTGAAGAGTGAATTATTTTCAGACGCGCGAATGTGATAGAATTTAAAACATCATTTAAATTATCTTCTAAGTAGAGATAATTCTCCATAAGTTTTTCACACATTTCAAGTAGTGCGAGTTTTGATTCGACGTAGGCGACCTTATCATTAATTTTTCCGATAGTGTTTTCCAGCTTTATCATGTTATCGTTAAAAAGTTTCTCGTCAATTCTAAGATTTTGGATAGTTTCGTTGAAGTTTTTAATTACGGATGTGGTGACACTTATTTGGTTTTTTTTGTAAGTTCTCAATTTGAAGTTGGCCTTGATTTAAGCGGTTTATGCTTTCGGTAAAGTATTTTCCGTCGGCGGCGTCTAAATTGCCGGTGATTGCCTTAAAAAGGGTACCTGCCCCATCAAGTATACCTCGTTTGTGTCTTTTAGTGTCCATGTGAATGTCAGTAAATTTCTGTTTGATTGAGTTAGAAATTTGATTGAGAAGGTTAATGTGGGTTTGTACGTCTGCGCGAAAGTAGTTCATAGCAAAAGAATTGAAGTTAACAGTTTTTACAAGAGTTTGTAATATTCTGTTATTTGTTGTAAATACTTGTTCTAGTGTAGAAATGTTTCTGTGTACTAAAAGTGTCCATTTATCATTGGATACAGTTATTTCTGCTTCGTTATGGAAGTAGATACCTAAAGTATTGTTTATTGGTTGTATTTGAAATTGGGGTACTGCTGACCCGAACAGCAGGCAAAACCTGAAACAGAAATTAACTTTCTGAGAACGGTTTCATTCGGTCGAAATTAACTTTTGATTTTTGGTTAGTTTTAGGGTTTAGTACTGTTGCGGAGTTTCTGTGAATCTCCAGGATTTCGAAAGGACCATTGAATTTATTTTGGAGTTTGTCCTTGATCTGGGATTCTTTAATATAGACTTTATCGCCTATTTGATAGTTAGGGAGATTTTCAGAAACGTGTTCATCAAATCTGACTTTCGCTTTATGTTTTTGGATTTCCGTTCTTTCGCGAGCAATTTTATAATAGTGAGAGATACGATTATTGAGATCTCTGATGTACTTAATTATCAGGGCTTGTTGGTTGTAGAGAGTTTCTGGAGTCCTACTCGAAGTATGTCCATAAACAAGTTCGTAAGGGGTGAATCCATGAGTTTTGTTTACAGAATTGTTATATGCAATGATTGCATAAGGGAGGATGTTAAAAGGGTGTTCGTCAGGATTTTCTAGTTTATGGATTCTAATCATCTCTAATAAGGTCGAGTGGAATCGTTCTAATGAACCATTTGACTGGGGATGTCCCACACTAGAATAAGATAGTTTGATGTCAAATAGTTTACACAAATCTCTCATTAGTGTGTTGTCAAATTCCCTGCCATAATCACAATGTATCCGTAATGGAGTACCGAAGTGTTGGAAATAGAGTAGTAAGGTACTAACAACGGTTTTTGCGGATTTGTCGGTTATGGGGTAGGCCTGAGAGAATTTTGTTAGTTCGTCCCGGATAGTTAATGCGTAGTTTTTTCTCGGGACTTCTCGAATATCGATGTTGACGCGTTCAAAGGGTGTCCGTGGGGTTTCAGTAATGACAAGTGGGCTGTCGAGATTTTTCCGGTAAACTTTTGCTCTCTGGCAAGATTGACAGTTTTTGATAAAATTGTCAACGTCCTTAGTCAGTCCTTGCCAATTGTATTTTTCTTTTATTCTGCGGATAGTTTCATTGATACCTCGGTGTATATTATTTTTGCCGTTATGGAATTGGTCGAGGATGATGGGTATTTGGTCTTTCTCAACCGTTTGGACGATATTTTGGCAAACTTTCCATTTGATATCGATTTCGGAAAAGATAAACGAAAGCATTTCCAAAATGGGCAGTTCAATGTTATTCTCAACACAGAATACTTCATTTTCAGTAAACACATCTCTACTATTATACAGAGATGCGAAAAGAATCTCGTTGACTATTTCTGGGTCAGAAGGGAGAGGGACGATGTAATAGCGTCTTTTTCTGACACTTTTGCTTGCAAAGACATTTACTCTAGGGGTATGGAAATCAGCATTTTCCTCGAAAATGTCATCGATGATCTCATGGTGAAAATTTTTCATGAGAGAGCCTTGGGGAAATACTAGGATGTTTTTGTTTCCTCGGTCTAGGAGTTGGCAATTAGAAAATTGAATTTTGTCGTAATCTATGAGAGAGACGGTTTGATATCGCTCGACAAAAGTTTTAAATTCTTCGGAGATTTGTTGGAGATTAATGGGACTTCTCGTCTGGGGTTCTTGTGAGTCATCGTCAGTTTCGTTTGTTGGGAGTACTGTAAATGGTGTTAGGTGATTGTTTGCTTGAAATGATATGTATTCATTAAAGTTGTTAACTTTAATGCGAGAGAGAGCGTCGGCGTTTTTATTTACTTTGCCGGGTTTGTAAATTATTTGATAGTCGTACTCCTCGAGCTTAAGGCGCCATCTTGCAAGTCTACTTCCAGGGTCCTTTATAGAAAACAGCCAAGTTAACGGGCGGTGATCGGTCAGAAGTAAAAACTTACGGCCAAAAATTATCGGACGAAAGTGTTTAACCGCCCACACTATTGCAAGGAGTTCTCGTTCTATGGTTGAATACTTAGTTTCAGCATTGCAGAGAGTTCTGGAGGCATAGGCTACGGGTAAATCTTTACCTACGGGGCCTTGAGAGAGCACTGCGCCGATAGCAAATGAACTGGCGTCGGTTGTAAGAATAAATGGCTCTTCAAAATTAGGGTATATGAGTATGGGAGTAGAAGTAAGGGCTCTTTTTAATTCGTCAAAAGATTTGACACATTCTGAATCAAACTGGAAAGGTGTGTCTTTTTGAAGTAATCTTGTCAAAGGTTTTGAAATCTTGGCGAAATTGGGGATGAATCGCCTGTAATAACCAGCTAACCCTAAGAAGGACTTGATATCTTTTGGGTTTTTTGGTTGGGGGAAATTTAAGATACAATCTACCTTTGAGGGGTTAGGCTTCACGCCTTCGGGAGTTATAAGGTGGCCAAGATACGCGACCTCTTTGCGAAGAAACTCGCATTTGTCGGGTTGGATTTTTAGATTGGCTATTCGCAATCGTTTGAAAACTTCAGAAAGTCGGGCTATGTGTTCATGTATAGTCGGAGAATAAACGATAATGTCGTCCATATAGACTAAACATCTCTCGTTTTGAACACCTAAAAGAATATTATCCATTACCCTTTGGAAGGTGGATGGAGCGTTTTTAAGAACGAAGGGCATTCTAACAAATTCGAAATGGCCATTATCAACTGTGAATGCTGTTTTTTGGATGTCTTTAGTATCGATTTCGATTTGGTGAAACCCGGAAGCTAAGTCGAGGGTGGTGAAGTATTGGCATTTGCCAAGTTGGTCAAGTAAATCCGAAATGTTCGGTAGGGGATATTTGTCGTCAACAGTAAGTTCATTTAATTTACGATAATCGACGACGACACGCCATTTTTGGGTACCAGATGCGTCTTGTTTTTTGGGAACTACCCAAACCGGGGATGACCATGGCGAATTAGACGGACGTATAATGCCTTGGTCAAGCATCTTTGATATCTGACTTTTTACCTCTTGTTTGTGTATTTGGGGGTACCGATATG
Source organism: Octodonta nipae (assembly GCA_034190945.1). NCBI lineage: Eukaryota > Metazoa > Arthropoda > Insecta > Coleoptera > Chrysomelidae > Octodonta > Octodonta nipae. The sequence continues at coordinate 26,441,296 of CM067216.1, forward strand.
ACTTTGTGAAAGAGGGTTTTGCGTTATTAGTGTCTATCGAATGTTTGATTTCGTTTGTAAAGGTCAGTTGGTCACCTTCTAAATAGAATATGTCGGAATATTCGAGGCAAAGTTGAGAAATAAGTTCGGCTTCCTCCTCGTTCAGATGTTCTAACCGAAGTTGTTCCATAATTGTAGTTTGTCTATCAGGCTGGGTCAAGTTTTGAGAGTAATTTTCAGAAAGAATGTTTACGGAAAAATTGTTTATCGGTTCGAGTTCCAAATTGTCGAAATTAACAGTCTTGGGGATAGCATTTGCATTTAAAACTGAAGTAAGGAATTAGCCTTTTTCATTAATTTAACAAGGGCACGGGGAAGATAAACTTTTTCTATTTCGGCAGATGATAGGAAAGCATCAGTATTAGTGAGGTTACATTTTAATTTACATATTTGTTCTGTTCGGGGTTCTAAACAGATTGTATTAACCGGGATGCAGTTATTGAAAGTTGAAGGGTTCTGAGTACGCATGACAGTATCATCCGTAACTTTGTAGAGAGGTAAAGTTTTAAAATTAGTGACAAGTTGTTTGCTGTTAAAGTGTATAACGCAGTTATAGTGTTCAAGGAAATCTGAACCCAGTAATCCGTCGAATTCAATGTCGATGTTGCAAATATATACCTTGTGTGGGTCGGCGACATTGAAAGGTACAAGGGTGGATTCGTTGATTAAGATTTTCTGATCGGTGATTCCTTGGATGACTACGTTTTCGGGAAATCGTTGTTTGAAGCGTTGTCAGGTTTCATGTTTAAAAATTGAAAGTCCTGCACCTGTAACGATAAGAAGTTTATAGGTGTTTGAAGAGTCAGTAATATAATAAAGATTCTTTGAGTTGACGGAAAGAAGGGGTCTTACAGAAAGTTCTGTTCTGGGAAGTTGACATTGGGGCTGAAGTCGTCCAGATTCATTGTCTGAATTTGGGTTTGAATTTCTGAAATTTCTTGGTCTGGGGGTTCTGACTGAGTGGGGGTCAAATGAAAATTTACTTGAGAAGAATCAGGTTCGTCAGAATAAAATTCGTATAACTGTTCAGTATTGAAATATTCTGGTTCATTGTTTTGTTCGAAATCATTAGGGTGATAATCTTGTACGTTTCCGTACTCATCGGGTAAAGAGGTGTAATGATTTTCGTTTTGAGAGTAGTTATAGTCATTGTGATCTGGTCCGAATTGCAGATTGTTCAAGTGATGAACCTTTGGTTGTTGGCGTTGTTGATGTTTAAAGAAACTCGGGTTCGGTCTGTAATTGCCAGACATTTGGGGTTGTCTACTGGTAGATGGACGAAATTGTTGCTGTGAAAATTGTTGACTGGGATTAACATTTGTAGATTGATTAGCAGGTTGATTGGAAAAATGAGGGCGGTAATTCGAATAGTTCTGATTAGAATTCGGGTTGTGTTGAAATTGTCTCATTCTCAATAAGCATTCGTTGCTTAAATGGCCCATGCGTTTACAAAAAGAGCATTGTTTTGGAGGTGGACCGTTATTTGGTTTACGAGGGGGTTGTTGGAAACTTCTATTACCTGAAAATTTCTGGGTTTCTAAATGTGATAGTTGTAGTTCTCGTTTAATTCTGGAAATGGCAGTGAGAATACTGCATGGGTCGCTAGCGCGAACGAGTTGACCAATTTTGGGCTCTAAACCCGTGAGGAGGCTATTAAGAGACATTGACTCTATTAAGTCAATCTGCGCTTGCTTTTCTTTGATTGTTAAATTTTGTTTGTTTATAGCTGCTAGCATTTTCGCTTGGTGCGTCTGGAGTCTAGCAGAGAAAGTGAGGGGGGATTCATTAGGAGTTTGCCGCATTCGTTGCAAGTCCTGTATGAGAGCCGAGAGATCTCTAGGATCTCCAAAATGATTTTCTAGGAGGGTTTGAATTTCAGCTAATTGACTAGGGTTTCGCGAATTAATTAATTCAGCCGCTCTACCGCGTAACTTATTTTTGATGTGGAGAATTAGCAATACTTGCTGATTATCCGTTGCCATGCTGTAAGCAGTATTACAGGAGCATATGAAAGTATTCAAAAATATCGGATTACCATCATAGTCAGGAATTATGGCAAATATTTCCGAAAGCTTATAGGGTTCTACGGTTGGTGTAGCTGCTTGTCTAGTGGTGGCCATTTTTATAAATGTATAAATTCGCACAATAAATAAAAATTAAATGTTGACGTTTTAAATGTAAATGGTAAATATCTAGTTTATCAAAATCCAATATCTAGCAATGTTTAATAGAGTAATAACAAATTTGAAATAGGAATGTATAAATGGTAGATTAATAATAAACTTGAAATAATGTTTCAAATACTTCGAAATATGTAAGTCAAAGTAATGGAAATAAAATAATATGATTATGTAAAATATATAGTTTCAAAATTATTTAGGAATGTAAGGTTATGAGGAATAAAATATTATATAAATGAAAGAACTAGTGGTCATTCAAAAAATTTAAAAAATAGTTACTTTATGTGATTCTTACGTTATTATTCCTCGCATCGGACTGTTCTCCGCGTCACTTAGCACTGGTTAGCCTGGTTGCGTGTTCCCTTGCTAGTACTTGGTAGTTGTTGTCCTTTTCAAGTAGGTTTTGTCCACAATGATTTAGAAATCTCCACAGTCAGTTAGTATTCACGTGTTCTAACTGTGTTGGACAATCCTACTGACTGCGCCAATTTTATATTCACTTTGATTCAATTCACTTTTTAAAAAAATATATTTATTTAGAAACATACAATATTAAAAGTGAACAATTAAAATAGTTAAAGTACTTGAATAACTTAATGCTATAAATGATATTATTTGAATGACAACACGAGAACGTTTCCAGTTGCTTTTATAACATTAACAAAAGTGCTGATGCAAGTCAGCGTTTTTACTGGGTAAACGGACTCGTGTAGGTTTCCGGGAAGTTGTTTGCATATAATTCAAGATGAAATTTGATATCCCTGAGTAGTCACGTACGCTTTAAATTCCGTTGAATTCTCGACTGTGTGAACTAAGTGCTGATATATTTTGCATATAACATATATATATATATATATATATATATATATATATATATATATATATATATATATATATATATATCTTAAATGGTGTATTTAGAATAAGTATTCCAGTATTTTGTGAAACTTGATAAAGGACGAAACACGTGTCGTTCTGTCAAAATAACTTGTAAATCTCGAAGGTTATCTTCGTTTTTGTGTTTCTCAGTGCATTGTTGCCTTCGTCTTCTTCCAACTGAAACCTGACATGTTGTCGCATATTTGTATGTGCAATTGTACAACAGCCGCATATTTATACCTCATTCTTTTTGTTAATTCTGGATAATCTATCAGTTTTTCGACTTAAACTGGTTCCAAATCTAAATATTCACAACTTCATTTTGCGATTCATTGCCATGTCAAACTAATCGTAAATGATAGGAGGCTGACTTTCAATATAAACATTTTGATTTTCGTAAATTGGGAGACATCATCCTCGTAGGAAATGTGATTTTGAACAACTTGCTTTTACAAATTTTTCTATAGAGTCTATAGCAACAAAGATACACAGACATTCATTCATATAAAAACCAGGTTTAGTCCTAATTTAGTAAATAAGTTCATAATGAAAATGAAAATTATGAAGTTGTAGAAATTAAGTTAGTCTTTTGATTTAAGTGATTTACTGAAAATGTGACTTACATGGAAGTGATGGAAATCTTACTGTGAGCTTAGCTTCGTCTTCTCTGCCCACTTGATGAGCATTACCTTCTATTGCAGTTTTAATTCCGGTTCTAAAAACAATCACGAACTGTTAAACTTGTCGAAGTATGTCATATAAGGTTATAAAATCAACTTAATATTTTTAGATTTATGAATTGCCCACGCTTTCAACAAATGAACTTTATAGATTTAGCGACATAATTTGCGCTTTGTTTGAAAGTGTGTTTGAGTGTCATATATTATCAAACATAATGATATGTTTCTAGGTAAACATTGTAGATGCTCACAAACTAATAAAGTAAAAGAAAGTCAAGGTAATAATAAGTTTATTCTTTCATTTGGAGTTAATAGAAAATAAATACTTACAGTGCACTTATTTGGGTATTGTATACTGTGACTGTTCCATTACTATTGACGTTGTATTCGGCTGTTACACATTTTCCACCAAATTCGAAAACTGCAAAATATCTCTCTATTTCGTACCATTTTCCCAAATACTGTAAATGACCAAATATTAAAGAACAACTAATCAAATCAAGTTGATTAGACGAAATTGTATAGAATTCTTATTTACAAGGAGGTCAGATTTCTATAGATTTGCTACATTAGTATTTTTTTCAGATTTTTTTAATTTTAAATACGGTTCAACCCGATATTGACATTCATTTTCGCAATCCCAATTTTGCATTGTTTTAACTCTTGTACCTATATGATCTTTGGTTTTGTTTTGTCCTGCCGGGTATATAAAATGAGTAAGTAAATATTTATTAGCTACGTCAATCTAAATTATCACAGTCAAACATTTCACTTTCAAAGTTACTTTTCATTGTTATTCCATTCACAACGGGGTATTATTTAGACCTTGAAACGTTTGGTATTAGAAATATATAGATTTTCCTATGTAAGAGTGAATAGTATTCCCAAAAAATTGTTACTAGAATCTATACGATACCACAACTAGCTTTTCGAAAGGAGCTTTTTTACTAGGCGCCAATATCCAGGAATAATCCTAGTAGATATTATATATATATATATATATATATATATATATATATATATATATATATAGGGTGTAAACGGTTTGAGTTCAAAGATTTTGATGATCAATACTTCAGGTCAAAACAAATCAAAAAGCTTTATAACATTTTCAGAAATAAACTATAGTTTTGCCAAAAAAAATGAAAAAGTTAGAAGTTCTGTAGCCTTTATTACAGTGTATAATAGATTATTTCCGGCTTCAAAATGATTGTAAAGCTAAATATGTAAATACTCAATAGCGTATACACCTTTAATAACTGTATTAACAAAGAAAATTATTATTTAAACTCTAAATATTCTGTTATAATTTGCCCTACCTTTCTCCGATCAGATGTGGCAACATAGCATATACTCAGTACTACAGCTGGCCGCTGCTATGAATGCTTTTTTGCTGCCCGGTTCTTTTAAGAAAGTGAAAGTGATTTTTGCGTGACATTCGACATAGCGTAAGTTCATTTTAAAATATAAATTGGAAAAATAAATAAAATCTGTTGTGAATTGTGAGTTCAAGTGTATTATTTTGTGACAAACACTGACAAATTTACAATTAGGTAAAGACCTGACATCCTATTAATTTGTGGGGAAAGCAAATGTAATAACAAGAATTTTGAATTTTGAATATTTACTATAAATAATCCGTTTGCTCGCCAGAGCTCTATCATAATGACATCCTGCAGGTCAAAGGTTTTTATTTGTCTAAGGTAAGTAATATTAATTTCTTAGTAACAATTATTTCTCGAAGAATTTAACTCATAAAAGAACTACATATAAGAAATGTTTTGTTTAATATACTTTGTATCGCATTATTTTTGTATCATAATGTAAACCACTTTGTATCCTCCCTTCTTCAACTTGATGCATAAAATAAATCGCCAAATATAAATATTCATTTCAATACATAGGTATTAAAAGGGTACATTTTTGAAAATAATATTTCATAAAATTTAATGTACCTAAATAAATCTACCGGCACTCGAAACTATGAAATTATTTAATACAAAAAAAATAACAGGTGTTCACTTTCTTGTGGTGACTCATTCCTTTATTATTCACGCTACAAGCAAATCTCATTTTTAGCGCGACGTTGCCACATTGACAATAATTTACTTAACATGTATTTCAAATTTTCTTGCTTATTAAGGCCTTTAGACCATAGTGTTATAAGAGTTTTTTGTTTTGTTTGGTGGGTACTATCTGCACCTAAAATATATGCAGTCAAACTATTTACACCCTGTATATATATATATATATATATATATATATATATATATATATATATATTAGGGTAATTTTTTTCTCGACCTTTTTTTTTCGGTCTCATCATGAAAAAATATTCCCTCAAAGTTTAAGCCTTTAATATTAATATAAAGTATTCGACCAAGACGTGTAAAGATTTCCCATTGAAAATACACAAAAACTCTGATTTTTTATTTTTAAATTTCTATAGCTGAGCAACATTTTATGGCATCGCTCTGACTATGGACAGGTATTTTTTTAAATTGGACACTCTATGATAGTACCCATTGCATTGAATTTTCTCGAAATTCAGGTTTTTTGGCAATTATCTCATAAATGACAAAATGTACAGGAAAAATGTAAATGAGAAAGTTGTAGGAGTTTCAATTTGCTACAAAAAATAGCTAAGAGTAATATTTAGCGAAATATTATTTCTGTGAAAATTTATTAATACGGCGAAAATTTCAGAGAAAAATCCATTCAAGGCTTAATATTTCGCTAAATATTGATCTTAGCGATTCGGTTTATTGGACCTTTTTTGCAGAAAATTGAATATCCTGTAGTTCTTGTCATTTACGAGATAATTGCGAAGAAACGCTAATTTAAAAAAAAATCAAGTTTAGTGGCGCCTACTACTGCGCCGGTGTGAGTTACGACTTGGCCGCAACGGGCACTTTTGTAGAGCGTTTAATTCTAAAATATATCTGACTATATTCAAAGCAATGCCATAAAGTGCCGCTGAGCTATAAAAAATTAATTTAATTTGTGTATTTTTAATGGGAAATCTTTACACGTCTTGGTCGAGCACTTAATATTAATATTAAGGTCTCAAACTTGAAAGGAATTTTTTTGGGTCTATGCAACAAAATTTCATGCTGGGACCGAAAAAAAAATATATAAAAAGTCTAAAAAAAATCGCCCTAATATATATATGTATACTGTTTATTTCCAAAGATTCTTTGACCAGTGATATAAATCTTCAATTTAAAATCAAATTCTTGGGTTTTGACTAAAAACAAAGAATTTGATTTTTAAATTAAAAATATATACCTATCACTTGTTAAAGAATCTTTGGATATAAACAGTATAATACACATAGGGGAAAAATGTTAATATACCAAGACCATTCCGCCACGTTTGGGAGAAATGTTGTGGCTAGCTTAAAAGACCATGAAAATACGTCAAAAAGAATTGCTGGTTTAAAAAACATACGAATTTTTCTTAAAAAAAACAAAGAATTTGATTTTAAATTATATATATATATATATATATATATATATATATATATATGTGGTTGATGATTTATTCCGGTGTACATCCGTTCGTCTGTATTCGTTTGAAAAATCACTTGACGTTTCGCCAAAATCATATTTTTTTTTCTCAAAAGTTAGTATCTTTTGAGAAAGCCAGGAAATTAAATTCCCCACAAAAAAGCTATATTAGTACATTTTCGTAGCTTCAAACATTGATTTACTTTTTCAATTTTTTACTTTGTATTCGGGATTCTCAAAAGGACCTTAAATATCAATATTTTTATAAGATCAATGACAATTCTTACAAGAAATTTAATGCTCTACAAAAAAGGTCTCTTAACATTTTTCGTTAAACTCACTACTTTCAAAGTTTTCCATGTTAAAGTTAAATTCAAAAATATTTTACCTTTTATTTCGCGTCAGACATAATTTTAACCAGTTGTTTCATAAATCTATGACTAAAATATGAAAAAAAATCAGCAAATTACTTAAGTTTTTTTTTAAATAAAAAATTATGCAAATAAATTATTTATAATTGATAAGTGGAATTGTTTTTACTATTACAGTAAATAAAATGCAGTAAAATTTAATGTATGTTGATAAACAACGTTTTTATCAAAATAATACTCCAATAAATTTTGAGTTTTTGAAATAAACTTTAGTAATTTGCTGAAGAAAAATTAAATTTCATGTTTGAGTCATAAAATTATGATACAAGTGGAAAAAATTATGTCTGACCCGACATAAAGGGTAAAATATTTTTGAATTTGACTTTAACATCGAATAACTTTGAAAGGAGTGAGGTTCACCAAAAATGTTAACAGACCTTTTTTGTAGAGCATTAAATTTATTGTAAGTATCATCATGAATCTTATAAAAATATTGATATTTAAGGTCGTTTTGACAATCCCGAATACAAAGTAAAAAATTGAAAAAGTAAATCAATGTTTGAAGCTCGATTACAGAGAAAGGGCTCGTCCTATGAAAATTTACTAACAGAGCTTTTTTGTGGGGAATTTAATTTCTTATGATTGAGATTGAAAATATTTTTAAAATACACAGATAAGTATTACACAATATACAATACATTACTTATATACAGGAATACTGGTTGATCATTTTATAGACATCTCTTTCTCTCAGAAAAACTGTGAGGAAGAATCTCTGTACAGACAACCAGTAATCCGGGCAATTTTACGAAATTGCCTTACTACACTTTGTTCTACATATACAATTTTTTTAAATACTTATCTGTTACAGGAAAAAATTTGGAGGAGAGAAAACCCATGAATAGACAAAATAAAAATTGAATAAGTCCGATTTTTTTGCAAAAAATGCGCTAACTGTTAAAAAATGAACAATTGAGATGATGCACCACTTGATTTTGTTATTAAGGCCTCAAAATTTCAGGAAAACTTTTTTTTGTCATCATTAACAATGATTTTACAGTACCGTTAAAAAAAATCGTTTTTTTTTTTTGGCCAAGTCTAATGATTAATATGTTCTACGGTCCTGATAAACAGTAGTGATACCTGGATTCTCTACTTTTTATTTTCCAAAATTATTCCCAGCTAAAACAATTTAACATTTCTACACTTTATGAACGCACTATACAGTGTGTCCCAACGAAAACCAGCCACCTAGAATATTTCCCAAAATACTAATTATTTTGAAAAACGCAATCACGTTCGGTAGGTTTCCATAAAAAAAAATTGAGTAGCGTTGGGGTGATGAGGGTGCAATTTAATTAACGGTTAGTATGGCCAAATATGTAACCCTTCCTAATGTGTTCTTGCGATTTTCAGAATAATGAGGATTTTGGGAAATATTCCAGGTAGCTCGTCTTTGTTGGGACACCCTGTATATGATATTGACCATTTTACTAAAATATGGCATTTACAGCCAAAATACTTGTTCTATGGCGATAATGTTTGAAATTTCATGGATGAAGTGGCAATATAAATAACTTACAAAGGAAGGTCGGCTCTTTAAAATTTAATACACATTAATAATACATTTTTTGCGAATTTAAGCATAACATTACTGTTTAATGAGAATGTTTTTCAAAACTAGTTGATAATATTGGCAAAATAACAAAAAAAAAGAAAATACTGTACACTTCAGTTTTGAAAAATTAGTCTTACCCTTTGTAGTTCAAAGTTTTCAACGACACTAACGTTAGGACAAAGTGACAAGAACGGCACTTGCCCTTGAGCGGCTGCAATCAAAACAAACACGAACGCTATGCAAATCATAATGAACCGGCTAAATTATTATTTATTTTATCTATTCAAGTCCAATGTATTTAGCGGTACAGATAAATCACAACTGAGCCCGATCTCACACGGCAGTCAGTAGGTCAGAATAACGGTTTTGAAGACTAAGTTTCGTGAGTTACGACGCAAAATGCTCATACACTACACTTAATTCTGGTAGTCGAGTAGGTTATATAGCGACTGGTGATAGGTATTTAATGGACTATAAACTCTCGTCGATATAGAGCGCGCAAATTACAAAGAGAAGACAGACGCTGTACCGATGAAGATTTTGCTTTAATTATAATAACCTAGATTTAACTGTGATGTTGTAAGGCAAAAAACTGATAAGTAACTCCTCTAGATTAACTGATCTTTGAAAACTTCTTCTGATTTTTTTAGTAATTTGAAACTATTAATTTGTCATGATTTCTTATGACATGGAAATATACTCACCGACAAAGAAATCGCACCACCCAGAGGGAGATGTTTAAATTTAATATTGTTTTGGTAAAACTATAGTAAGGAGTAAATGATTAAAATTTGATAAAGTTTGGTGAATGTTTTTTTAAATTTACCAACAAAGCAAACTGTTTGATCCAAAATCCATTATTAGTAATTTTAAAGTGTCTAAAGTACGTATAGCCAAATGTATCGCCAGCTAAGTGAATTTGAAAAAGGTCGAATTATGGCGGGTTTTTCATTTCGAGAAATCGCTAACCGCGCGAACAGAAATCCATCTACTTTTATGACATGTTGTCAAGCGTGATTGACTAATACCCAAAATCATAGAAGAGTAGGCACCAGACGTCGAAGCGGCACAAATGGAGTTCAAGATCGACGTCTAAGACTTATGGACTTTAGAGACCGATTTTCGACAACTCGAAATTTTCGACTGCAGTATTATTGACCCCATCTTGTGCTACCTCTGACCGCTGAGCATCGACGGCAACGGTTACAATGGTGCAGAGAACAAGAACATTGGAAAGTGGAATGGCATCAGGTCGTCTTCTCCTGATAAATCTCGATTCTGCTTGAGTGGACATGATGGCCTAAGAAGGGTGACAATAAGAAAATATTTTTCTTTGCTTAATATTTGATAAAATAATGTCACATATAAATGAAATCTAAAATGGCAAAAAATCTAAGGACATCGAAATCAATTAAAGAATGTCAAACATATGTAAAAAATTAAGTACGTGACCAACATTATAACTGTTACGGTTACCAAGATTTCAACGGTATTCCATTATTACCTTTCCCACTGTATGCCTGCACGATAATCATTCCAAATTACAAGAATTTGATGTTAGCGGCAGCATCATGCATTTGGTTTTATTTTTATCAAATAGTTGTATGGTTTATTTGTTAATCTGATAATACATGCATGGAAATTTGATAGTAGACAAGAAAATGATCCAATTGGATCTGCCATGAAAATTCAGGAAAGTTTCACATACCACAGAGAGGAGGAAATTGTGATTCTTCTTTTCTAAATTAATTGTAAGCAGGTGGTGTCTAAAACAATTTATGATTTACTTACTAAAAGTGACACTCTATCAATTCCATACGTTTTAAAAAGACCCCAACAACTGTGGATCCATACCGTCCAAGAATGCAGGATTTAGTAGAGTTCATCACCCTGTAAATTTTGCCCACTAGAGTAGAAATTGTGTAATTAATAACCTTCCTTGAATCTGAATTGATATTCAGATATTTCACTGTATTATTTCATAAATTACATAACTCTTGATTCACAAAAATTTTGTTTAGAACCATGTTAACGAAAGATTTTTCGCTTTCTTTTTTATTTATTGGTATAAAAACTTCACATTTGAATTCTTTAGGGCAGTATCCTTTCTCAACTGTTGTCTATTAGACATACGAAAGGTAGTCTATGGAGTTCCTTTAGTGCTTGTATAAACTCAGGTGTAATATTGTTAGCTATTGTATTTTAAGAACTTATTGTATAGCTAATTACTTTTTTACTGTGTCAAAAATCAGAGGAATATCGTTTTTATCCTAATTGTTACTGCTGAGTTAGATTTTTAATTTCATTTTATACTTTACATCTAACTTAGAGAAAAATTGGTTGTGTCACTACATCTCCTTTTTTAACTACTTCCATAAGACTTTCAGATTTACTTCCCGTGTAATTTCGTTTCGTTTGCATTTTATAGAAGTTAGATTTTATTATTTTACTTAACAATATTTCTTAAGTCCTAAAAATCTTGTTTATTGTGCTTATTATTATAATCATTTTTGAATATATTGTGTAAACAATTTTTAAGATACAATTTAGTTATCCTTCACTGCTCTGGTACTAGAGCTAACAATTCACCCGCAGATAAATTCAGAGTGAGTGAGTGAGTTACTTAGTATCTTTTGAGAAAGCCAAATATGATTTTGACGAAACGTCAAGGGATTTTTCAAATGAATACAGACGAACGGATGTACACCGGAATAAATCATCAACCATATATATATATATATATATATATATATATATATATATATATATATATATATATATATATATCTAATTATAATGGTAACGGCTGTTAAAATTTAGTATTCAAACGAATTGCGGGTAGCAGCCAAAGATTAATAAGTGTACTCTTTTTTATATGAGAGCTTTCGGAATTTTTTTTATTCCTTCGTCAGTCAAATACTGAAAAAGTTACAAATATTGTTGTTATTATAAGTACTATAAATGAAATAAATGGTAACTTACTAAAGTTGAGGTTCAAAAAATAAAATTAGCATCTCTAGAGAATTAAAAAATGTAACATTTAGTTTTATGATTGTAGTTTAATGAAAATAGATCTAAATTTGAATTTTTTGATGACATATAAATGTGAAACCATAGAAATGTCGGAGGTAATATTATAAGGGATGAGAGTTTTTTTTTAAGTTTAAGAAAATAAATAAATAAATAAATTTCCAGACAAGTTCCAAAAGTAAGTAATATATGCAAATATATATCACAAAAACAAAAACGTATGGGTTGATTATTATTTTATATATACACAAATATACAATTTCCTAAAGAAGCTGTACATATGCTATCATTAGGACCAAAATTTTGCTTACCTCCAACTACTTCAGACATTTCATTAAAAAAACATTTAGCTGATATAGAATATGCGATCCAATTTGTTAAAGATAAGAAAACCCAAAATATATATACTTCCAAAATAACAAATATTCTTACAAATCAGTTTAATAATAACAAAAATCGCTATAATCACTTTAATCATATGTTTGAAATAACCAAGCATTTTTTAAGAGCAAATCCTAACATCTTAATAATCAAATCCGACAAGAGCAATGTTACAACAGCTATAAAAAAAGATACTTATATCAATCTTTGTAATGACTTATTAAATGATCAAAACTATTACATAACTATTAATAGAGATCCATCCTCTACTATCCAACAAAAAGCATGTAAATTTATTACCAATCTAAAAAATAGCGGACAAATTGATAATATAACAGCAAAGAAATATTCCATTTATAATTCTATATGGCCAAAATATTACGCCTTACCTAAAATACACAAACCAACACTTTGTCTAAGACCTATTGTTTCTTCAATTGACGCTCCAAATTCGGGCATTGCCAGCTTATTAGTTGATATCTTAACTAAAGCTTATAACAAGGAAAACCAATATTACACTGAAGATTCATTTACATTCTCTAATATGTATAACAATTTTAGTATACCTCCGAATTATGTTATTGTCAGCTTAGATGTCAAATCGTTATTTACTAACATTTCTCTGGAACTTGTATTGCAAAGCATTAATAAACATTGGAACACCATTTCTTTACATACTAACATTAATAAAAATAATTTCATTCAACTCATTCAATTTATTTTTAATTCAACGGTTTTTTCATTCAATGGAGGTTATTATAAACAGATTTTCGGTTCACCAATGGGATCAAGTTTTTCGCCAATTATAGCACAATATGTAATGGATGACCTCATTGACAGTTGCCTCTCCAAATTAAGTTTCAATATTCCTTTTTTAAAAAAATATGTTGATGACATCATTTGTTGTATCCCGTTAGGAAGTAACATTGAACTATTAAGAGTATTTAATAATTATAATACATTTTTACAATTTACAATAGAAGAAGAAGATCATCAACATGGAGTTCCTTTTCTAGATACTAAAGTGATACGAGACGACAATAACAACATAAAACTTGACTGGTACATGAAACCTACCAGTTCAGGCAGATTTATAAATTTCCACTCCCATCATCCATTTAAAACGAAAATCAACTTAATAAATGGAATGAAGAAAAGAATATGTAATATTAGTCATCCTTGTTACAAAGAAAAAAATTTGCAATTATTATATCAACTTTTCCGTAACAATTCGTATCCCTCAAAACTTTTAAATAAACTAATTTTTAACACATCGCAATTTGATAACGTAAATATAATATCTAATAATTCTCTCATTAACAAATCCAATTCGACAGATCTTGCTCTGAATTATGTTTCAATTCCATACATCAAAGATATTACTCCCAAAATTGTAAGCATTTTTAAAAATGAACGTAGTATAAGATTTGCATATAAATCCATAAAAACGGTTGGTGATTTATTCAATAAAATTAAAGACAAAACACCTAAAGACCTTAAGTCCAACGTAGTATATAAAATTAATTGCAATGATTGTCCTGCTACGTACATAGGGCAAACATCTAGAAATTTAAAACATAGAATAACATCACATAAAAGTGATATTAGGCTAAAAAAAGAAAATTGCTCTTTAGCCATACATTGTCTTAATAATCACCACAGTGCGGATTTTGAAAATACAAAAATTTTAGCTCTAGAACGTAATACTTTTAAACGAAATTTCTTAGAAATGGTTTTCATCAATAATTATGATAACAGCATTAATCGACGGACTGATGTACGGGATCTTAATGTGATTTATTGTAACCTGTTGAAATTGGATAATGATAGACTAACAGCAAACTCTTCTGTCAATACTTCAGTTGATACTATTGATGACTGATACTAATATATATGTGTATATATAAAATAATAATCAACCCATACGTTTTTGTTTTTGTGATATATATTTGCATATATTACTTACTTTTGGAACTTGTCTGGAAATTTATTTATTTATTTATTTTCTTAAACTTAAAAAAAAAACTCTCATCCCTTATAATATTACCTCCGACATTTCTATGGTTTCACATTTATATGTCATCAAAAAATTCAAATTTAGATCTATTTTCATTAAACTACAATCATAAAACTAAATGTTACATTTTTTAATTCTCTAGAGATGCTAATTTTATTTTTTGAACCTCAACTTTAGTAAGTTACCATTTATTTCATTTATAGTACTTATAATAACAACAATATTTGTAACTTTTTCAGTATTTGACTGACGAAGGAATAAAAAAAATTCCGAAAGCTCTCATATAAAAAAGAGTACACTTATTAATCTTTGGCTGCTACCCGCAATTCGTTTGAATATATATATATATATATATATATATATATATATATATATATATATATTGCAGCATTACGAAAGAATGAATAATATAAACGTTATTAAAATAAACAAAAATAAAAGAAATATGTTTATTCATGTGTTACAAAAATTCTGTGAAATATAAAATAAATAAATATTTACAACTACTTCTAAACTTTCACTCTTCATCTCTGGAAAGAATCTGTTTGTTGTTCTTTACCTGCCTCAGTCGTCAGATCTATCCGAGACTCTTGGTCTGCGGTTGAAATTGCTGTGCTAGTATTTTCTTTTCCTTTTACTGGAATCATGTCAGGTACAGGAATTTTTGTGGTCTGTTTTGCTAAGGGTCTGATTGTTGGCTCTGGTAACTCATTTCCCAGAATTGGCAGTCTCTTCTGTTCACTTCCAGTTGCTTCAGCTAACGTAGACTCAGCTGTTATACCATTGGCCGCGTTAATATCCGAAGCTGCTAGTGCACAACCTTCTTGATCAGTTCTTACAAAAAACGTTCTACTTATTTTGAATTTGTCCAGGACGCCGTAGGCTTCTTGCATCACTGGTCCTGGAGGAATTCTGGCTCTCGTCATCACCCACACGCTTTCTGTAAAACAAACTACCGCTTAAGAACAAATTCATCGTTAAAAGGAAATAAGTTATTTTTCTTCTCATACATTATAGTCAGCGTGCCACTGTGCATATTGCTAAGGTGTATTCTAGGATTATCTAATAGAAGAATGAAGAACTTTGCTGAGAAAGTCTCTGGTTATTCTGAAATCTCACTGGAATTTGTTCTCCTTATTCCTTTTCATAATAGATAAGTATTTAAGTTTTTTTATTGGACACAAAGTGTAGGAGGAATTATTGTTTTGTGACTGTGCTAGAGGCACAGTGAGCAGAACCATAAATCATGAAGATTTATATTTAGCAAAATCAGCCCGTCGGGTCATGATTCTGGCCCTAAGATCGCAGTTCCAAGTCCTTTCATAGAGTAATTTCAAACGCTACAGTTCGGAGAGATTTGGCCTTACGCCTCTTACCATGGCGGGAGTGAAATCTTTTAATCTTTCACCTGATAACGATAGCACTTCAAGACGACCGAAGTCCAAGGAAACTTCGAGGAACCACTTTCTCACCTACATTAAAATGGCAACAAAATATATGCTGGTTCACTCTTCTGAAGAAACCAACATTGCTGTATCGTCTACTGTTGTACTGTATCTCAGACAGTAGACTACCTTAAAAAATATATATTTTTCTGCGTGTCTCTATCACCACTATTAATTGTATACCAACCAATCTAAATAAAGACGTAAGTTACCCATGTACTAAAAATGAAGCCAAACATCTAAAATCTACTTTTCCATCAAAAGGTAACCAATAGCATTTGATTCTTTCGTTGATATCAATTTCCATTATTTGATACTATAAGAAAATTTTCAATAAATTGAGTCAACATTGCTATAGGAAAGAGAAGCAAAGAAGAGTAAATAACCTTAACAAAAATTGTGCTAGGTTAAAAATACTTAAGAGAAATGGTAAGGAGTTAAAGGCTATTTAAAGAAAAATCACATGGGTATATAAAACAAAAAAATATATGGAAAAAGGTATCCACATATGAAGTTTCATCTGTTTTGATAAGAAAAGGTCTTACGTGAATGTACAGGTCCAAAACCGCTGCAACTCCATATCACAGCGTAGTTGTCGTAATCTGTTTCAAGCATAACCAAATCTGTTTCTGGAGCTAACGGAGTTGTTGCATATTTCACTCTAATTTTTCCTTGGCCAGTTTTTCCTGTTAGTCGAACACTACCGTCTATTACCCGTTTGACTCCAGTTCTGGAAATAAAAAATTACTTAATTTTATAATTGTTATGTTTAAACCAGTACTAACATCAAAATTGTTTCTTGTATGGCCCAGTAGATTAATTTCATACAGGTTTAAAACTTAAAAAATGACAGCTATTGGAAACAGTCCTATGATGTACAAGAATTTTGTTAAATCATATAAATTTGATAGATTTTGTATTCTCTTTATATTAATTTGTAACTTTTGATCTGATGGTGAAATGGACAGAAAGACTTTGTAACCAGTTGTCTTATTAATGAAAGATTTTATTAAAGATAGTGGGTTTTTTGCCATTTCCCATAACATTGTCTACGGTATTATTGTTTCTTGATACCGTAAAATGATTTATGAGTCTTACTTGTTTATTTTAGAAGCTCGAATGAACCTCATTTAGACAACACCCACACTCTCTTTTTTTTTAATATCAAAGATAGCCACCAGAGCTTATTTGGAAGGTTTTAAAAATCTGATAATGTGTATTTTTCCGATTTATTGGGAATAAAACCACAAACATGAAAGGTTTTTGGACTATTTGAAATATACAAACTTTTCAGCAATTTTGGTGTTATTCCCAAACCAGAGATGCCACAAGTATATTTCATGTACAATAATAAAGACTAAAAATTTCGGTTTAAAGAGTGATCGAAATGTTCACTATTAACCTGTTGGCAGTAGTCCAACCTATTTTGTTTTTCTTCTGGACGGTTTGCAAGATTTCTCTAGCAAGTAATACTTTTATATTATAATACCATTCTCTGGCGCAGGTCACCAAGAGTTTGATACACTTTTGATATACATTAACCACTACAGAAAAAAATCCAATGTGGTCAGATCCGATGATCTCGCTGGCCAATCTATGGACCCAGTTCGTCCAATCCATCGTTCGGCTACAATGAGGAATTTCTCTCCATTGCTTTTGCCAAACAACGTATCATTTTCTTTAGACCAGTTTTCACTGTAAATAAGACCATTTAACTAAAGTTTAGCTTCACCACTGAAACATATATTTTTTCATTCACCTGATAGTAGATCCAAAGTCACTGAAATGTTGTGAGATCAACTACTTCAAGACGATGAAAGTTCAAGGAAACTTCGAGGAATATAATTTCCAACTTTAGAAAAAAATACTAAGACGCTTTTGAGTACACGATGAGCCAAGGACTCTAAACAGGATAAAATAAATAGTTTACGGATGTTGTTTTAAAAAAAATAAATAAATTGTGATTAAGTTGCAGCTGATTCTTATTTTGGGACATCTTACGAAGATGAATATGCAATGGGAATATTTTCGGGATTATTGCAGACGTTTTCTCCTTGTCTACAATGAAAGGAAGGAATAAAAAACTTTTATAATCTACCACGTTTTTAAAAGTGTCTGAAAAGTATAAAGTAGCAGGTTTCTAGTCCCATAGAGATAGTCCTGAGAATTTCTGGTTGTGAAATTTTAATAGCTGTAGGAATACCTGTAAAAACGTAATACGTTCATTGCAAATATAGATAGTTGATGTGATCCACTAACAATTTTATTACCCTGTAACTGATATGATCCCCACTTGTAACTATTATCAGATGCATGCGTGTACGTTTTTCATTTTAAATTTTTAAGTATTTCGATATATTTTAAAAAACTATTAAAATTTCAATCAGAAATTCTGTATGGGGCCACCGGAAATTATTTATTTTATAGTCCTTTTTAAAAACTTGGTATATTGTAAGAGATTTATTTAAATAAATATTTTCTGCTTTTTATTTTTTAGCTTGCGTTGGGTGGATGTCCTCTTTGATAATTGTTAGAAACTGTCACTAATGCACTATTCACTACTAATATTCTAATATTATTTTACTAGTTATTTTATTTTCTTTGTTCCTCCTTCGCTATTACTTGACACTACATTTATTGGCAATTGGCATGAGATGTTATATTCGATATTTAGGGATTTCAGAGAAAGAAGCACATACATTTTTCAACTCAGGAGTCATTCCTTGTCACTGCGCTCAGACAAATGTATATATCCATTTGAAACTTCAAACACGTTTTTTCTAGTAGTGTTATGAACGATAGTTGTGGCATCTCTGGTTTTTATTTAAATATGATTTAGAGATTGAAATGCTTGGACTAATTGAAATATACAGCCTTTCAAGTTTATGTAGTGTTATTCCCAAAGAACTTATAAAAAATAAAAACATTTTTTTCTACCCCTTTGAGCTTGAATGAAAGACTTGAGCTTGCTAAACTACAAATACTGTGAAGTGATCTCTTTTATTTTTTTTAGAATCTTTCATTTGAATACGTCGTTATGTCAACATTAGGACCATTATTATAAGTTAAAAAATATGATGTTTCCTGGGAAACTAAACTAATAGTAGTGTAGATTTTCCAATATTTGTAGAATACCCATCTGGTTTAGTTTACAAGTTAATATAAAATACTATACATCGTTATAAAATAAACAACATTATGCATATGCATCGTCGTTTCCAATTTTGTACAATTCAATAAAATTATAAGGCGAGAACTGTGTAATGGAGTTGTAATGGAAAAACTGGTTTTAGGAACATTCACTGTCGAAAGAATGTAATTCAGTTTTAGAAAATTGGGTTTCACAAGTAGAGAAATTGATTGCCTGAAGAACCGAAAATATTGAAGGCCCGAATTATAAATCATTATTTTAAAATAAAGAGCTTTCAGAACTTTACTTCCTGTTAAAATTAACCAATTCAGATCATAGTTAGATATGCTGATGATATTTTACAAGCACTTATTTGAAGATTACATTAATATTGAAGGACAAACCATCAAATCAATTACGGAAGTGGAACATAAAAATAAACTTGATTTATAGATAAAAATAAAAACTCCTGATCTGTTTTTAGTGTGTTATATCTCTTTATCTAAGGCAAACAATTTTCTCTTTGTTTTCAATTTCCGTATTTGGGTCAATTGTGTTTTTCGGTATTTATCCGAAATAAATAATATTAAAAGATAACTTATATTTCGCCCCACACACATTTAACGTTAAGTAAAAAATCTTAGTTCAAAATGTCCACCTATTTTGAAATGATATCTCTGATTTAGAAATATTAGATGATAACTGAATGACGTGAAAAATCAAGCTCAGAAGTATTAATCTCAATCAAGTTAGAGCAACATAATTCCTAATAATAGACGATGTAATAACTGTACTAAAACCTGGAAAACCCAGGTTTCCAGCTGCCATCTTTAAACTTATTTATCTCTTGAACGTTTAATAAACATTCCTGGAAAGACTCATAACTTAAAAGACTCCAGGACAGTAGTTAACTCTAAGGTGGAAATAGCTAGATTCAGACTAGGTACTTGCACTAAATTGCAATCCTAAGAACATGTATTTGATGAAGCTACCAAAATGGTCTCAAAACAACGTATCTTGAGTGGGCATTTAATAATAAAGCTGTTTAAGTGGGCCACAAAGATCATAGTACCTTGTGGCTGAATGTATACTGTTTGTATTTATTTGTAACGCCACCAAAAGAGCCACATTTGCAGAATAATATGCAAGTAAAAAATTACCATACATTTGCAGTTCGCACCATTTTGCCCAGTCATTAAACAGAATTTACAATAAACTTTCCTAAAACTGTAAAACCAACGGCGAAAAGTGTCAAGAAATCAAATAAACCTGATAATTTTGCAAAGAAACAAAACATGTCTTGGAAAAATTAAGAGATTCTAGTAAATTCGTAAATACGTGAAGACTGCAGGGATATTACAAAACCATTATTAAAATAGCAATGCAAGACAAGATATACCATCAATAAGCACAGATCGAGACACTAATAGACCAACAAAAGCTTAAACAAAATAAATCGTAACATAGGGTGCGTGAACAGAGTGTACGATTAAGATCGAACCTAAACGTTCCACAGTTTAGTTACAAGACCAAGGGAGAATGAGCAAGACCCAGATCAAGACTGAGTATGCAAGACTTTGACAAAATAAGCAAAAATCTAACCCAGCGACCAAAACTTATCATTATAATTAATTAACTAAGACAATAAAATCCAACTTATTTCAATATATAGACCAATACAGTCTCGTCTCAGGTACATTTCTTAAGAATAATCACCCACCGATTGAAAAAGAAATTAGACTACTACAAAATACTACTACTAAAAATACCAACATGTAAAAACTATAATAAAAATAAATTCAAATTAACAGAATACACTGAGGGAAATACTTATATTAATTATGATTAAACTACAGTTACAGAAGCAAAAGAAAACTTAAAATTTCTTTATATTTCCAGGTAATAAGTATGATCTAAAAATTATCTTCGAAACAAAAATAAAAATCTTTTTCAACATTAGTTAAATTACTCATATTTTTGAAAACATAATAAAAATTAATCATATTAACGTTTTTTTTTTGTATTTGCAGAACATCCTGCTATAAAATAAGATCAAATAATTTAAGAAAAAAAAAAACAAAAAAAACATCATTTAAATAGTTATTTGTTGCTCGGTATAAAATTTCATATAGTTTTGAATTCGGTACCGAATTAAATACCTACTTCTAAATTATAATAAATTTCGTCATAAATTAACGTGTTTTTTCAATTTTCTGACAAACCGTATGCCACAAGTTATATAATACAGTGTGAGACCACTTTGGGATCCTCCTTAACATATAAAGTTCAAACTATCTATATCGGTTAATCCGTTATCAAGTAATCGCTGAACATATATAGCGTTTTTAACATTTATATGTTTTATAGCGACCAAATACTTTTGTTCGAAATTTTTAAAATACTCTTCCACAATGAACCGTTGGTTTAAACAAGATTTTAAAAAAAATACTTACAGACTGTTAGTAACTTCGTTAGAAACGTATAACTTGCCACTCGGTCCTCTTGCATAATCTGTAACAACACATCTAGATGCCACTTCCGAAAACTGGAAATATCTCTCAGCTTCGTACCATTTTCCCAAAAATCTCTCCATGTCGAAATCAGCCATTGGCAAATATTCAGGGCAGAACCCGAGGCTGGGTATTTGACCCTTTACCAGCACAAACGCACACAAGAACAAGTGCACGCGCAACATGTTGACAAATGTTAGTTCTTCGTGAGTGCCTCCTTATTTATACTTCGTCCTGTACACCGCTATGAAATCTCGAGCAGATGAAAAATGGTCTTCCGATAACTTTGCATTACTAGTTGACGTTAAAACAAACAAAAAAGCTGCCTATAAGGCGTTTTTGAAACGATTTATTCCTTTATTAATAATCAACGGTGCTTTCTATATCAGCCCAAAAAGGCAAATAACCTCAGTTGGCCTTAACAGAGCTCTTCACCGTTCAGTCAACATTGAAGAGCGGTTTAGATTTTTAGTATTCCGTTCATTAATATATACATATATCACCTACTAATATTACACTATATTGATCTCACGATCTTCATTCTTGCGGACGAAGTAAGAATATCTTAAATATAACCGGCTTTGGAAGCCGTTACACCTGCTTTTCCTTTGTGGAGCACTTAAGATCGTAACTTGACGATTGCAGAAGGCACCTTTCGATTACAGAATTCAGACAGTCACTGTACTAAAACATTTAGAATTGGATATAAACTCACAAAAGCAAATGTCTTCATTAATAATAAGTTCAAACACACCATGAGCTAGCGCATAAGAAGGTGGGGTCATTTTTTCAGCTACAATTTGAAGTTGTGAAAAACTCTGGTAGTTGATGGAGATAAGAGTGGGTTTAAATCCTGCCCCCCGGGCGACTGTTTGGAAAATCAAGTTCCATTTTCACAAGCACATTTTTGTTTGTTAATGATAATAATTGTCCGACATCTGTTTTAAAGACAGTTAGTTACGGCAAAAAATACCAGATGGTTTGTATTAGTCGAACAGGTGGTTGAAGCACAGCGATGAACTTGCAAAAGAATTTAAAAAAAATGACGTTTAGTTATCTGGCAATAGAAAGAATTTTCTTATGAATATGGTATAAACAAATTATAATACAATTTGCCCATTGCGCCCCTTTTTAGATTAAGATTAAAATCCCTGCTTTCACATAATTCTCTGCTTCGAAACTATACGTCGAACTGTGCCAACCGCCTGCTAAAGTTTAGAGCATATTCGTAAGACAATATGTTTTGACTGTCTGACATAAGAAAATTTGATTTATTTATTAGATCAAAACGAACATACCGATGTACTATCAACCACGTCCCAGTAGCATATTTGCCTCGAACGTAGAACCATCGATAGGGCTTGCTGGCCCCACCCCCTAGATTGCCACTGGCCAACCAGGACAAGTCACGGTCACCATCAAGAGCAACAGGTAGGCCATCCAAAGGCAGGAGAACCTATGCCTACCCCTCGCAGTCGACGCACCCTGGTTCGTTGGTAACAATGTGATTATATCAACGAGTTACGACACCAACCAGTGCCTGCAGAAATGAAGAGGAAGGCAAGAGAGGCTTACATCAAACTGGAACAGCACCCAAACCTTCACCTATGACAGCTAATCGACTATGACCTCAGATTTATTGGCAGATACAAACGGGCTAATAACCAGCTCTGCCTAAGAGAAGGAGAAGATGACGAAGAAGCCCAGAGGTAGAAGACAGGTGATTATAAAATGAAGGACATAATATTTTATTTTTCAGGAGACAAGGGAACCCGGTGTGGAAACCAACCGTACCAAGCAAAGAGAAGAAGACAACGTGCACGCCCACAGAAGGGTATAATACGCTATATACCATAGCAAAGAATGTGCCACGCACCACAAATGAGACAGTTGTTGTACTACCAATAAGGTAAAACAACGGAAACAAACCAAAGCCAAGCTATCTCAACAAGAAGATAGCGATTATGTAGAAGAAAAACTGCGTTAACGTGAGGGCCTGAGTTAATTCTTAGGGGGTGGATGGCAAGGGAGCTGGAAGTGTCCTCATTAATTTTCTGAAGGGCAAATTCAGATCCTGGGCTCGCGCAAAGGGTATGTGGTCCACGGTCCTTTTCCACGTGAGAACTCAAGGAGGTATCACCTACTAGAGCGCTCTGAGGATGTCCAATAGTCCACTGGAAAACAACCCAGAAAACCATATTGTATCCGTTGACACTGGCCGTGGAAGCTTAGACACTTTGATTTATTTTTAGTTTTCTTTTGCAATTTCACAACTGCCCTTCACTCTTTCGATCATTGCAACTCGTCTGACATTTTGTATTCGCCAATAGCTTATTAATGTCTGCTTCCAAACCTGATGCCAGACAATTTGTGATTATTAAGAAACAACAGTTTTGTAAAAAAGGAAACTGACTTTCCAAATGTCCATCTGACATACCTATCTGAGACAACTAGTTGTAGACAGAAAATATTGTCAAAAATTCTTTGGAAGCTTGATATCTGCACATAAACAACTGGGAAAGTTATAAAATACCTGCACTATAAAGTAACATATAAATTCTTTATTAGCTAAGTAAACAAGTTTTCGAAAGAGGTAATTTTTGTTTTTAATTTACTTTTCTTAGAAATAATAATGTGATATCCAGGGTCACCTGTAAGTGGTGACCTCATTTTTGTAAGGGAATTTTCAGACATTTCTTGCTGAACTGATTCTAAAATTGTATTGCAAGTTTCATCAAGGTGGACGAAAATTCAAAAATGGTTTTTGAAAATTTAATTACAATTTACGTATTAAAAATGCTTACAGGATAAAGTAAATTACGTACTTATCCAACTTCTGTAATGAACCACTAAAAAAAATTACAATAAATGTTCTAATTGTTGTTCATGGACACAATGACCTTATCGGTACTGACATCCCTTTATAAGATTTTCTTTTATCGTGAGTGTTTTATTTTGATTTCTTCCCTGATTCGGTCCTTTAGTTAACTGGTATTTCATTTATACATAATTAATTTCTTCATCGTGTTTGTCAACAGTATACACAATGTACAATACCCATATTTTTACACAGGAAGACCTGTTGATAATATTGTAAAAATTTGTTTCTCCGATGTGAGTAAGAGACTACTAAACTTTGTTTCCCATTCCAAATTTCAAATATTAATCTGTTAAAAACAGAAGTGGACAGAGAAAAACCAAATGAGCAGACAGAATAATCAAGTACCTCCTTCTCAATAATCATTTCGAAATTATTTAGATTTAGTATTAAAAAAGTTACAAAGAATCAAGACAATTCGGTTCATATAGTAATGCCATCTACCGCATTTATCTTCAATGGAAACTAGCATCGGTATAAAAGTCTAATTGTCTCTCCCTCTACATTTCGTCACTTCTCGTTAGATGGCCACCCAATACCACAAGTGGATAATAATAATTGAATTAAACATATATTATACATTCTTAATTTAATGAATCTGTTATTTATTTTGTAAGAAATGGGTTGCTACAAATAAGCTGAATGTTCATTAACACCTTCAATTAGATATAGGACAGTTTTTGTAAAAGTGCGGCGGAGGATGCAAAATAGTTTTTTGAGCAGTCTACCGATGCGATCTGTTGTGTTCTTTATGTAAGGCAGACTCCACTGACTCTTTATCAATACCGGGAGTTTACAGAATACGGTGCTCATGTGGTGCTGTATATTACTTCCACCCCACGTAGTTCCAACACTCGTGTTGCAGAACATAGGGCGCAATTGTTGGTTATTATAGCCCGCAGAATCTGCCGTTTCAATCTTAACAAAACTTGGCATTTCGCCCTCAATTGGGCAATACCAAAGCCATTCGCGCATGCTGTAGACTCCGCCCACTCGACCCCCACCTACCAATCAAAGTTCGCAGTGCTGGCACAGTCGGGTTTAAATACAAACAAGTGCCCGATCGGTGGAGAGTCAGTTTCGTCATTAACATCTTCTAGGTATTGCTTACGCCCGCGTCGCTGATGATGTCTGCCGCAGTTGCAGGTAAAACGTCCGGAAGATATTTCACTTGACCACAGCCTGGAAAAAGTACAGAAAGCATTGAAGTTTGTCCTGAAATAAAAATAAATACAGTTCATCAAGGTAGATATGTAAATCCTAATAAAGTTAAAATTTCTCGATTTCTAAATCTGTAAGGGGTAATTATTTTTAAAAAATGCTACATCAAAAATATATTGAACGCAAAAAGCGCTAAAATCTTAGGAATAACAAACGCAACAAAAACTTCTCTGGAGTGAAAGAATTAAATAAAAGAAAAATTATGAAAATATTTTCTATGGCAATAGATTTTGAGGGTTCACTTTCAGAAATTCTCTCACTTTAAACGTCTATATTTTTATCAGTATACAATTATTTATAAAACACAATGATAATAATATCAGCTGGTGTGCTACAAGCTACTCTCAACCCAGACTCCCTCCAGTCGTCTCTGGTCTACCAGTTTAGGGAACATCCATAAATCCAGACAAATTTTAATAGTTTTCTGACCCCCACCCACCCGCATGTAAGAAACTGTAAGACACAATTGCATGACCCACCCACCCTTCATTCCTTACGTAAGATATGAATTTTATCAAAATTCTTCATTTTAAGCATAAAATGATGTACATTAATATTGTATAATGTAATATATCTATTATAATATTAAAGTCTGTATCTATATGTCTCTATTAATGAAATAAAATACTTCCATTATCAATATTATATTTTTAATGTAATATATTTTTATTATTAAAGTATCTTAAAATTTTAAAAACATTTAAGTTTATATACATTTGGATACTGACTGACTTCGAAAGTTTTTAGACCCTTAGATATTTCCGACTTTTATATAAATACATAAAAAAAATTCAGCTATTAATTAAGTTATATAAGTAAATGCATATAAAAAATAAAGGTTTGAGTTTTTAATACTTTATTAATAGTCAATGTTATAACTATATTTATATTTGAAAATGCTTATAAAGGTAGAGTAAAGAAAAATTCTATAGATGTTGATAATAGTTAATTCAGGGAAATAAGTCATGTGGCGGTCAGAGGGATCATAAATCACCCCCTCCTAAATTATACAAGTCACATTGAACAATCTCTCAAATTAAAATAATTACCAAAATTAAATCAAAAATAGGTAAGTCATTTCTTGAATTGTTTTGCCTGTAATAAAATAATCTAAAATAGGTGTTGGAAATGCTTTTGAAAAAAATGGGTCTTATTACTATTTATGCCCAGATTAAAAATGTAAAATTGCTGTTTTTAGTTAGTTTCTTCTTCATTTTGCTCGTTCTAGAAACTGAAATCTTTATATGAATGCAAGAAATTTGTAATTTAACTCTTATAATACGGACAATCGTTGGTAAAAAAATTATTATTGCAATTGGTATTGAATGAAACCATTAAATTTATTGATCCTTTCTGTATTATGACATATTAACCATTGGAAATAATTTTGAACTTGAACAAACTAATCTCGTACGAAATTTACTTAAGAAAGGGGGGTATTTCCTGGGTTGTTGTATTAAAAATAGTTGATTTTCGCTATAATCTCACAAAAATGGCTTTATTTTAAGCTTATTGATGTAAGAATTCCTGTTTCTATGGTGATAAACTCAATGATCTTGAAGGTCCCTGAGCCCCTCCTTGGTATAAGTGATCTTTTGTTAATATGAAATTTTTTCTTATTTTCCAGATTACCAAGTTTTTCTGGTATTAATTTTTCATTTTAATTAAATTGTTTTATACTTGAATACGGAAAGTAAGTTGCCCCATTAAATAAAAATCGCATTGTCCTCGTGTTTTGCCAGCTTCCGCTTCTGGTTACTTGACAACTGTCGCTCATAGCAGTTCTGTTGTAGAACTTCGGATTCTGTCTGCTTTGCGTTCGCTCCATTGCTATAAATCAACATCCTCACTTTTCCACGAACATTAACATCAAATGTGAACTTTATGAAATTGAGTGTAGACCAATACGCGTCGTATTCCTTTTGATATTTTTTAGTTGACCACTCCAAATACAGGAGGTAAAAAGCTACCGTTATTATCATGATTTATTTAGACATAACACAACTCCGAAAGGAATTGTCGTGTTAGCAAATTTTATTTTATGTCATTCAAATCACGACAAAATTCCTCAAAAGTGTGCCATAAATAATACATCCTGTGTCAAAAGAATTGACTTTACGGATAAACATAATCCCTATGTCAACACATTTATAGTTGCATCAGTAGAGCTGTATTGTTAAAATTTTGTTTAAACTTTACTTACGAATGAAGTATGTAAATATTTATCAACAAATAATCTACAGTAGGGTATTAGTGGAATTTTATAAGCATTTGTGATTATTGTTGCTAGAGAATTTTCGTACTTCTTTTTCTAAACCTCAAATGAAAAATTGTCGTTTTTATTATCTGAATCGTACATAGGAGATTTATTTACTTTATATGTACGTCGTACCAGTTAAGTTGTATAATTATTAGTATTAATGAGCAAAATAATTATTTGACTAGCAACCATTTCAAAAGACTTAATATACAAGACCAAGACCGATTACGTATGACTTCCTTAAAGACCAACATTTTAGATTACATCCAACTAATTTATTTAGAAAAGTATGTCAATACCGTTTACTTTGGAAATAAATTTTATAGAGCTATACGTCATACATTTTTTTTTCGAAGTCTTGGCATGTCGAGCGAGTAATAAAATTTGATTGTCCAACATGATGTTTTAATTTGTTTTACAATTTTTACAAAACTAGTCTCAGCAGGAAAAAAATTGTCAGTTATACCTTCTTAGGTTCAGCTCCTTCAGCTATGTTGCTTAATTACATTAAATGGGTCAATATTAAGATTTAAATGGTTAATAACAAGACCAAGACTGAGTATACGGATAAACAATGCCAAGATTGCCAAAGACTTGGTCTTCCTCTTGCCTTGCTCATCACTAATTATTAATACTACTGTCCCAATAACTATTAACAGTGTTTTTCTTTGTATCAGTAAATTACCACCTGGTCCTTCTGGATTTTAAGTTAGGCTATTCATAGGTTTATTGTCCGTTCCGTCATTATTTAATGTCATATTTACATTACTCCGTGAATTTATTTAATAATATGTATTTAATTGATTTTCTGTGCGTCTGTAAAACTCCATATTCGTATTATTCGTCTTTAGTGTAATAACTATCGTAATATCCTTTGTAATATGTTTTTATTTATACCGGCGCTCAGGGACGGATTTAAGTTGGTGGGGGCCCCTGAGCACACAACTGGGGGGCCCTACTTGAAGAGATTCAAAGTTTTTTTAATTATTTTTAATAAAACGTGATATAAATGTATTTGCACATGCTTTACATAAGATACGTCAAAATAAATAAAGTTAAGCCAAATTTTAATTAAAAAAAAACTTAAATTTTAATTATTTTTTTGTGGGAAATAACACCACAATCTCATATATCAAACTTTTATTTTGCATTTATATTTTCAGTTCATTGAAACCATTGAAAACGAGGTCAGAATAGACCTGGAAACGTTTGGTTCCTTGAATATACAGATTATGTGTTATTTTCCAAGAACACATAAAAATAATCAAGAATATGCCACAAATAACACTTAAAAGTCAACAAAAATTTTAATCGGAAAAAAATTAAAAGTTGTCTAGATAAATTTTAAAATAAATCGGTTATTAACTCTTCAAGAAAACTGATTTTGCTAAATTTAATTGCTTCTCCTTTTTATAATTACTGGTTTAGGGTTGCGCACATATTAAAGAAAAATCTTAAATTTGATTTTAAAATAATAGGGTTGCCCATCTATTTAAAACAATTCTTAAATTTAATTTATATATACGCTTGATTGTACGAAAACTTACTAATAATTTTGTCGTTATTCATCAAAATAATCACAATTTTAATGAATAAAGTCCGAATATTGCCAAAAATGTGTTGTTGCTGGTTAGTCCCAGGTTTAGTGTGACAGGATGTGACAAGGGAGATGAGGGGGGTCATTTCTACTTTCATTTTTCTCACGACGGACTTTATTTCACTTTTCTGTTACAATAGATAGGTTTTAGTCACAATAGCTTATTACTTGGTATATTTGCTTATGTTTATTTTTCGTATTCGGCGCTAGCATTGACGTTCGTTACAATCGGCTCCTTTATACATCTAATATCGTAGAAAATAGCGCTTACAAATACTCAGTGCTGTCAGTTGATAAAATAAAGTTGCATCTATAACAGCGTTATTTCTAGATATATATATAAGGTTTGTACTACTGCAATTTTGTCGTATTTTGAAGGTTCTACTTTATTTATTTTCATATATGTATTAAATTCGGCACTAAGTATTCGAGTAACTAGAAGCGAAAGCAGAAGGCTACGAGAATTATGCGAACCGACCTGAAGAGGGCAGATGTGACTCTGTTGAAACGTCGTTATTTTACCATCGATTCCGACAAGGATTAGTTATCAACTACGCGGATAAATTCCCGGAAACCACCTAAAACATTTAGTGCCCGCGAAAACTTAAAAACATATATATATATATATATGTGTCTGGTCGTAGGCTTTCACAGATGGGACAATATGAGGAAATGTTTATCCGGGAATACATCCGTTCGTTATATTGATTTATGTTTGAATCCTTCAGACGTTTCGCCAAGGTGTCACTTGGCATTCTCAATGCGTTGTTGCGGTGAACACATTTTCACATTAGGGGTTAAACTAGAATGGATAGATGAAGATTACGTAAATGTTAGTGTCGAAAACAAAGAAGATACTGCAAAAGCCTTATTATAAATGTTTATTCATTATATTAATATTAGTATCATATACGGGGTGTTGGGTGGGAGGTTCTAGCTTTTGTGACGTAAAATTAATGGTGGTTTCGCAGAAAGTGTGACGCAACGTGACGAAGGGGTGGGAGGGGTCCGAAAAGGCAAAATTTAGTGTGACGTATATAAGTTTATAAAACTTTAAACTTTTCAATGACACATCTGGATAAAAAAAATTCAAAAATAATTTTCCGATTTACATAACTTTTTACATACTTGTACTTGCATTCCAAGTTTAGGGTTTAATAAGAGAGCCGAAGAAACAAACGTTTAAATGTTTTCAAACATCTCCTGGTTTTTACATGGCCAAATCTTTATTATTCCGCTCCTGTTCTGGGGCATTGTTGCCGACGTCTCCAAATATTAGGACTTATTAAATAAAAAATTGTATAAAATAATTATTTACCAGACTTAGAATGAATTATTTGTGTTTTAAGTATGAATTGTTGACTTTTACAGATGCAAACGGACAAATGTTGACGTTCTGTGGAGCAGCAAGAATTTTTTCGCAAACAAAAGTTGTAAGAACCAATTACAGAAAGGAAAGGCGGCAGCAGTGTTTCATACCGTCTGCTGACGGTTGTACGTTGTGTGGCAGCTTGTCAGAACATCACGAAAACTAGAGAGTGTTGCGTTTGCACTCGAAGTGATCAGTGAATCGGGAATAATATTTGTGTTCTTTCGATAAATATTTTTTCAATATTCGGTAAAACTTTCTAGAACTGTGGTGTAATTTTGTGATGGTTTGTTTTATCTCTTGTGGTCTCTGAAGTGTTTTTCTTATTCATGTTACCGATCACTGTTTTTTAAGTAATATTCAAACTAAAGAAAATGCCTTTATTTAGTAAAGAAAAGAAAACTAAAAAGGATGGCAAAGATAGCGATAAACCTTCATTGGAAGACAAATATTATCTGAAGGAACTTTTGGGAACGTGAGTTTTTATTTGCATGCAATATGTTTACAAGAAGATAACCTCTTCTCATGTTTTAGAGGTGCTTTCTCGGTTGTTCGACTGGCTGAAAGTAAAGAAAATCCTGGTATTCTACGTGCTGTTAAAATTATCGATAAGAAAGCTCTCAAAGGAAAAGAAGACTCACTCGAAAATGAAATCAAAGTACTCAGAAGGTAAGTCTTTTAAAAAAATTCATTTCATCATAATTGTGTTTTCATAAAATTCGGTTCAGCACTGGCGTACGACCTTTTATTTATTTTCAAATTATTTATAATAAATGCTGCATGTTTTCAGTGATTAAATTAACTTAAAAATTATCGCGGTTTTATATTTATCTCTTATAACATAAATAAAACTTGACTAATTTATTAAAATATTGTCAGTATTTTTTTCTAAAGAAAATAGCACACATATAATTTTGAAATTATTTTTTATTCATACAGTATATTTTTTGTTTACCAAATCAAATAATCTTGGCTTTCAAATTATGAAAGGTGCAAGTATTTTAAATACTTGGTAAGTTTTGAAAATTATATACAGGGCGTCCTGAAAAATGTGAGCAATCTCTCGGATTCAGATAGAACATGAAAAAGAAGATGAGAGTTCCCATATATTTTTTTTCTAGCAGGTGTTAAGAGACGCCTGTGGAAATCGGTTTTTCTTCTTTTAAAATAGTTAATTCTGTTTTTCCGGATTTGGACCGCCTAATTATTTCGAATTAATTTATTTATATATCTGAACCAACATATAAACAAAGTTTTCCGACGTTCCGCCTACACTTATAAGGGACTTTTTCAAGGATGTGAAAATACAAATCTTACTTACCTTGCGGACAGATTCGTTTAATCTTTTTGTCACAAACACGCTTTGAAACTTCACTTTATTAAACTTCTCACACTGAAGCACAAATTGTAAATGGCGATGAAATAATAATTGGGCCCCCGAAACGGAGACAAATGGTTTGAACTTTCGCCCATTTGACAACCCTGCGTCCACATTTCAACATCAATCTATCTCATCAACAAAATAAATCACTTACGTTACCTACTAATAAAATTCGAGGAACGCATTCAAAAAATCATCACAATCATAAAACAATCCAAAATAATCCCATTAAGTACCTCCTATCCTTCTTTAACCTGAAATTCCTGGGGGCCAATTATTATTTCCTTGTCATTTATAATTTGTGCTTCAGTGTAAGAAGTTTAACATTTGTATTTTCTCATCCTTAAAAAAGTCCCTTATAAGTGTGGGCGCGAAACGTCGGAAAACTTTGTTTATATTTTGATTCATATATATATATATATATATATATATATATATATATATATATATATATAATTAATTAATTCGAAAAAATGATGTGGTCCAAATCCGGAAAAGCAGAATCAATTTTTGAAGTACTTGACATAATTTAATAAAAATTTAATGTAGGACTTCTTAAACCAGGGTCCTTGAAACACAATTAGCTTTTTTATTTTACCAGTGGCTGACTCAAGTATACGACTTAATTACTAAATTTTAAAAAATCTGGATAGTTTGAACCTTATCTTAAAAACGGCACTGTGGGTTATTGTCGATAAAATAAACCGTTTACGTGTAAAAGTATAATAGACGAATTCATCTTTTATTTTTTAATAGAAACACCATAAATTATATTTTTACTCTGCATAAAAGTGGAATACGAAAGTCACTCAAACATCCGACCATAAAAAAAATGTAGAGCTGTTCCAGGAGACATTAGTTCAAACCTCAAGGTGAAGTAAAGAAATCGGATATCCTTGCGGACGCGATATATGAGGGTTGCTGAATAACCGATCAGTCTTGTTCCTTACCACATCACAATGAAACGTGATCCTCTGTAGAAGTTCCTCTATGCGGACATAAGTGGAATACATCAAGTAAAAATCCCACGGTGTTGGGTCGGGAGATTGTTGAGGCATCCATCCTTACCTATTCAACGGTTTGGGTAGACGTTATTCAGGTGTTCTCGCACACCAATTCTGAAATGCGGTAGTGGCCTATCGTGCAAGAAGTATCTACATGTTTTGGTGAGTTTCAAGTCTTAAGTGCTCTATCAATAAACGAACAGCGCCAATAGAAACGGTCCAATCCAAAAAAAAAAAAAAATTATTTCTGCTCAGACGTTAATTGAATGGAATTGATGTTGAAGATGCGAAACAAGAGTGGCATTTTCCTCATCCCGTACTTCTGTTTACATTAGTTTGTTGTCAGTCATTAATCAATTTGCAAACTGCATTCTACCAGGAAAATCTTCGGGAATCATTTCATTTATTATTTATAAATGATAGGGCTATAACAGCTGTTCTTGAGTAACGTCATTTACATTTACAGTTATCGATGTATTAAATTGTGCTGATAATTGTCAGGATGCTCGTTGATGGACTGTGATCTACAGCAATTAAAATATTTGTGGTGTACGTACTATTTTTTTTCCAAGCTTAAAATTATAAAGAAAGTCAATAATGTACTTTATTGACTGGAATCGCCCACCATTCTCTTAGACATTGGTAAACTAGTTGAAATATCATATGGTTTGGTACGATTAGGAAATCATTGATAAAGCCTTGCAAGATGCAAGACTATCATCATACATCAGATGTATTTCAAATGAGTCACCACGAAATACAAAAATCAATAAATTAATAACAACGTAAAGGATCAATGCATTAGCAATGTGAAATATGACAAGTTCTAAAATGCAGGATATTTTATTTATTTCGTACCAAAGTAACGTTTGCAACAATACGATGGTGCTGATAAATAAATAAAACGTATATTTTTTGTGAACAAAGGTCGAACTTTTTGACGTAAACGGTTCATTTTATCGACAATAAACGAGTACCTTTTATTAGTCCAAGTTCA
The DNA here is from genome assembly GCA_034190945.1 of Octodonta nipae. Taxonomy (NCBI): domain Eukaryota; kingdom Metazoa; phylum Arthropoda; class Insecta; order Coleoptera; family Chrysomelidae; genus Octodonta; species Octodonta nipae. Next base: position 26,475,792 of record CM067216.1, read on the forward strand.
AGTTATCCAGATTTGTTTTAACTCTTTATCATACATGATCTTGAAAATTTAAGCAAACCTTAGCTTGTCTTTGGTAAACTAAAAAAAGCTAATTATATTTCAAGAACATTATTTTAGACGGCCTTACTATCATCCACCGCATTAAGGTTTTTATTAAATTGTATCAAGTGCTTTAAAAGTTATTCTAGAAAAAATAATTTCCAGCGGCGTTCTTTAGGGACTCCGTAGGGATGACTTGTTCAAAATAAATTATAGGAATTTATCACGTTATCTTTTCAAAGTTGTATCTGGAGACCAGAGTTTTCCCACATTTTCCCTGACACCTTTTATGTATTAAACAGTACCAGGGGCCCGATTCTCGAAACCACTGGACTTTCGACGTAAGTCGCATGAAAATTGTCATAAATAAAGTTTATTTCATATATTAAACTTCATTTATGTCAGTTTTCATACCACATACGTCCTTCGTCGAGTGGTAGACCTGTCGAATGGTTTGAAGAATCGGGGCCCTGGGCGACAGAATCCTGAATTTAGATCTGTGTAACTGTACATTAAGGTGTCCCTTATTACCGAAAAACTGGTGGTTTCCAATTACTAGATTACCTGTGAAGTACAAAAATTGAGTCCATGATTCGGGTCGTTCTTACGAGATCGAGAACACCATATATAAATAGTATAGGGAAACATTTTGTTAGATCATTTGCTATAATTTTGGAGCCATGAGTAAGCTAAAATGACAACTGGTAGGGTACTATTGACAATTTAGTTCCTTCATTTTATTTTTTAAATTATGACTCTAAACCTCTTAGAACTCGCGATATGGCCTTTTGAACTAAGTATGAATTCTGTGAACAACAAAAGTACCTAAGAACAGAATAAAACACACGGATTTGAAATCTTTATAATTTGTTTGACAAGTTAATAATTGTAGGAAACTGGGCCTTTAGACCAAGAAATTGGCATGAAAAATCATAAACGAGAGATAACTAGGTGTGGAGTTTTTGTTCGAAACTAAAATAATTGACTTCTTTATCAAGAGCCACGAAAGTGATTTAATTAGAGTAAATAAATCTGTTTTTCTGGATCTTAATTCTTATATCCCTTCAGTTAGTTTTGGTTCTTTGCCTCTTAATATGTAAATATAAATTTTGGAATATCCATTTTGATAATTTGTAGTGTTCCGTAATCGATATTACTCAATCAACTGATACCAAATTGTTTTAACAACTCCATTGATTCGATCACTGAAAACGAATTTCCGAGTTAATTCTCTAAAAAGAGTTTCATTAACTAATGTCATCACACGTTTTCACGCTGCGAATGTCAATTTTTAATTGAATATTGTTTCGTTGTGTCGGACAGTGATTGTATAGGTACATTTTGGTGAATTTTCGTTTTAGTGTTTCTAAATTTTGTAACAATTTTCTGTTATTTGCTTGCATACTAAATAAAATTGTTTTTTTCTAAAATGCATTAATTGTCATAAGATGCAATCTAATTTCATATTATTATATTATTTAGTTATGAACCTATTAATATTAATTTTATAGAAATACTCGAAAGAACTTGAGAAAGTTGGGACAGATTTACGAGTATATGAAAATGGTTTTGTAAAGTGAGGTTTGCATATTTCCCAAATAGTGTTAGCCCTTACCTTTGCAATTTTCAGTTTCTAGATAATTTTTATAATCCAACAATTTGGTTAAAATTGCCCAAGAATTTGTGTTTTTCGAATCGAATCGAAGCTCAATCAAATACTTACAAAATAATTTAAATTCAGTAAAACGGGGATGGTATTCATGGTACTGGGGGTGAATTGTCTAACTTTTTCGAAAATGCAAAATATTTAATTTTTAAGCTTTTTACCTAAAAAAATAAAATGTATTATTTTTTTAGGTAAAAGCACTAATGCTCAATACTTTAAGGAACACATGAAGTTTATTATTAAATATTAATTATATTTATTATGACAGAAGAATTAAACCTAGATATAGTAGTACAGTAACATTTAAAAAACAACTATTTTTTTATAAAATCTTTAATAATCAACATTTTCCAACTTTGTTTGTTTAACCCTTGCCAAAGTAACTAATAGATGACATCACAAAAAAGTTAAATCACTAATAATTGACATCAATTTGCACTAATAATAGACATCAGACAAAATGCATATTTTGTCTGATGATAAAAAAAAAACAGGAAATACATAGAAGTACTCAAACAATATATTTTTTTGAAATATCAACTTCCATTGGAGACTCAAAATGGTATTTGATCCTCGCACCTGACAGAATCATTTTTGGTGCATTTAGGACTTTAATTATTTGTGACAAACTTACAGTACTTATATCTCTATGATTTTCTTTAAATGTGGTTTTGATAGAGTCACAGCATACCATCGCCATAACCTCAATGTCATTTTGTGTTAATTTTTGTACAAAGCAAAAATATTTATTATATTTTTTTTTACCTTGGAAATTTACAATTACGTAGTACCTCTGTTTGACATTGATTTTGTTAGGGCAATTCTCTTTTTATTGCTCTAAATATTCATTTTCTTCCTCATTATTTTCACACTCATCAGATAAATCATCTAGACTATCTCTATCCATTCTTCTTCAGTACCTGTGTCACTATCATATTCAGTCGTAAATTTCTTATTCACAGTCTTTTGGTTTTCTTTGGCTAATTTATTAACAATTCTCGTGCTCTTTCATTCTGTTCTTTTTTCTTCTCTTTCATGGTATTGTTGCCATTGTATACAAGATATAACTGAAGGTATTTTTTTATTCCTTTTTTGAGTTTTCTTTAGGGGTTGGCCAAAATATAGCCCTTTTGAATGAACTAGGTATTAACAAATTAGTTTCCTTTGTGGAGATAGCTGATGGTATATATTGTCGTGATGTCGATGACATTACCACTGAGTCTATATCATGATGTACTTTAATAGTTATTTTACGGTCCTCTAGTATTATATCAAAGGCTAAATTAACATTGTCATCAACTGTAAGGGGATATATTATTTCATTTATGTTTATTCGTTCCAGAACGCAATTTTGTTTGCTTTGTTTTAACAATTCTTCTTTTTGTAGAATTGATATAATTACATGTCCATATCATCCACAGAATACCGAAACATTTGTTTTTTTATTGGCGGCATTTTGGTCAATATATGTATCTGGAATCAAATGAACAAATAGTTGTCATTCTGGACCCTAATAGTTGACACCCTGTCTACAGTTGGATACGATAATGCAAAACTAATAAAATTTAGATACCACTTAATTTATAGAGTATAAAGACCATAATTGTATTAACAAGAGATCTGGGAGTCTGTTTGATCCGACTCTAATAGATGACACATGTGTGTGTAAAATATTCTTATTATGGAAGGTTTTCTGTGTAAGTGTCATCCTTTAGTTCACTGTCAAGCATTGGTGCTTTTACCTTAAGCTAAATATATTTTAAGTTTTAAGCTAAATACATTTTAATTTTTAAGCTAAATACATAATTTCTTGATTCTTTATATCTTCCGCCATCAGAATGGCTACCAGTACAAATTTACATATTTGTAATTTTATCTAATTTATTTATTGACGGTACCATAACCATACAGTCAAAAAGGGGATGTCCCGATTAGTATTTTTGTATGAATCTGTTTGTTCTGATTGAGAATTGACTGACGAACAAACTGAATGTGTGTGTTTACATGTAGTTTTTAAAGCCTCAATGTAAGGCGGCTATTAAAATTTGCAATCCAAGCTTGTCGCCCTTAAAATGAGCTTCGTCATAGAGATATTATTTTGATAAGTTTGGTAAAGCTGGCATTCCTTGCCACCTTGCGTTCTTCCATTCTTCGCTTTTGCTGGTTTGCCCATTTTGTTGTTTTGTTTTGTTCATATACGTTTTCTGAAAAACGCGTGGTAAATGATCAAAAATCAAAGAACTGCGAACAAGCAATATATTAAAATGGGAAAAATAAACACTGTGGTCTTTTGAACTTTGTTGTTGATCAAATTATAAAACAAACTTACAGACTATATTTAGTGACAGTTTATAAGTGAAAATTTGTTTGCCGTTCTAGCAAATTTTATAAGTTTACATTTATATTTTTATTATACTACATATTATTATTTGATGCATAGATATAGAAAGAAAAACATTTCATGATACTAGATTTCTAAAAGGTCCATAGATTATAGTTGGGTTTTTGTTTATTTTCAATAGATTTGTTTTACATTTTCGACTATTTGTTAAATAACTGAGAATATACAAATGGAGCATATCAAAATTACCATTTCCATTAACACTCCAGAGCCACTTCAACAAAAGTTACTTAAGAATTTGTAAATGTTCAGCCTACAACAGGTAGTACCATTTACTAGACAATGAATTGTGTTTGGTATTACTCATAGATGGGGCAGGGTTTCAAATTCCGATTTTAGTAAAGTTTGTTTGAATATATCCGTTTTAATATATCCCTACAAAACAAAATCACATCGATTTTAAATAGTAAACAGCAATGATACTGGGTATACCTTGCTTTTATCATTAATTTCATCATTGGTTGAACCCTCCATATATATATATATATATATATATATATATATATATATATATATATATATATGTATACCTACTGCACTTGAGTTCTGACACTAAACGTGCCGATTTTTTTTTCGAGTTGAATTATAACCATTGCTGCGTATTTGGAATTTCCAATTTAAAAACGATGATAATGCTCCATATCAAGGATGAAGTGTATGACAAAATAAGGATTTACGAAGGATTAAACAATACCCTCGACCAACTATATCGATTACAAATGCCAGAAGAACACTCTTTCCATATCAAAATGTAAAAAAAAAACAAATCAATTCGATTCAGATTTCCATTCCAACAATCATTGGCAAAGGAAATGCGACATTTTTCATTTGGAACGATTTAAAGACTATTAGATATTTCCGTTTTCCCGTTCAGCTTCGCTATTTCACTATAGAGTAGCACTAAAATAAGAGGCATGGCCTGTTTAAAAAAAGATCAAAGCTATTAAATTTAAAATATAGTACTTGAAAAGATTTGAAATGTATAGTTTAGTCGGGTATCTTTTAGGTGCTGCATTAGTTGCAAGTTTGTCTCTTTGATAGCCGAAACCACGCTATGTTTAGGGCTTCGATAGATCAATTTAAAGGAAGCAATTAGCCCTTACCGATTCCAAAAAATGGGTTCAGAAGCTTAATGTGTTACAAAAGCCATTGTTTCTCGGAATCACCAAGACCTACAAAATTTCTTTTAATGTAACAAATTAGCAAGCAAAATAGCTACAAAATCTACCGGTTTCAAAATTGGATATCTCCATTGACTGTTTAGCTTGTTGCAGAGGAATCGATAATAACTACAAAATTCCTTTTAGTGTAACAAATTTCCAAGAAAATAGCAACAAATTCTGCTGCTTTCAGAATTTTGATATCTATACTGGTTAAAAATCGTCACTGTTGTTTAAACGTATTACAGAGGCCATTGTTTCTCGTAATCGAGAAGAGTACAATATAATTGCTTTCACGTGATCGATTATCAACAAAATAGCTGCGAAATCTGCCGCTTTCAAATTTTTGAGTTCTCTATTTGCTCGGAGTCGGTAAAAACTCCCAAATCTTTTATCTTAAGAAATTAACAACTAAAACCTATAAAATCTGACGCTTTTAGAATTTTATTGGTAAAAAAAATAGAGTTGTAGCCTCTATAGCTTATATTTAAGTTACATTACTTCTAGAAATCGGTAAGACCTACAAAATTATTTATCGTCTAACAGAATAAAAAAATTAAAAAATTATGGCACAGGTTGAGATGGAAATAGCTACTACCGCTTAAAAGACCGTTATTATTTTGTGGAGGTACTTGACAACTGTGAATATGTCTGATTATTTCTTGTATCTAGTGCATTCGATTCGGATGAGCATAGTCAAGAACGAGTAGGTAACTCTGGCGAGCAAAAAAGCATAATTCTAGAGCTAATGAAACTGAAGAACAAAGAATATCTTATTATTGTTATTTATGATCATAAAAAATCTCAAGGTGTCTATGGAAATGCTAAATAAGGAATAAACCAATTTTTGTCGAACTATACCTAGAAAAGCATATTTCAATTATTAATTTAGTGGAACTTCACTACAATAATTTTCAAGGCAGTAATGATAATTATGAAGTGATAATGATAAAAGTATTAATAACAGTTACAAATTAAAGAATATCGTTTAGCCTTTTAAAAATATTAGGTATATAAATATATTCATATCATTATATAATTTCAAAAATAATTACCCTTGTTATACGTATGTTTATCGATACCCTTAATTAGAAGAAAATAAGGTTGTTTGTCTACATTTTTATCTCCTGCGAGTGTTTATGTATATTGAAACAATAGGTTTTATTCATTTCTACATTACTTTATAACTTGGTGAATCTAATATATTTATGGTTGAATGTGAAACTCTGTATGCCGACATTGTGTCTCCAAAACCGCTCTATATGTAAAAATCTCCTTGCCTTTAATATTTTAAATCCGAACTTGAATTTCGACTTTCAAAAATTGTACTATACAAAATGAAGCTTCAGAATTCCATCCTACTGGATTCATCTTAATATTCATGGATTCAATATGCTGGTGTATTCTTTTCTATTATATATACAGATTCATGTGTGTACGTGTGTAGTGAATAAAATTGCCTTGTAACGTCTCCAAACACAGAAAAATATAACACGTATACAATACATTACTTATATACAGGCATACTGGTTGATGATTTTGTAGCCAATAATCCAGGCAATTTTACGAAATTGTCTTACGACACCTTGTTCTTCATATACAATTTTCAAATACTTATCTGTTGCAGGAGAAAATTTTGATGAGAGAAAACCCAATGAACAGGCAAAATAATCATTTATTTGAATTTCAGTCATTCTCTCCCCCGTGAAATTGTATAATAAATTCAATCTTCAGGTTTTAGAAAATATATGTATTTTACAATTTTTAGCGATGTAGCATAATTGGATGCAGTTGTCAGTTCTAAATAACTTTGATAACAATTTTAGATATTATCAAAAATAAAGGTACTTCACTTTTAACCAACACCCATATTTTTTGGCAAACCTCATACAATTGAAAAAGTAGTGATTTCACTTTAGGTTTCAGACCTTGCAGATCTTTTTATGAAGAATAACTTTTTTTCTAAGTATTATTCATACGAAAGTCTTCTATTTGATTTCAACGTATGAAGATATACTGTATATGCAGACGAATTGAGAGCCTCCATCTTGAAATTGGTTATCTAACATTTATTTTGATTTAATGTCAATATATTTTCAATTAGCTACACCCCAGATTTCTAACAATTGATTTCTTTAATAATATCACCGTCTCTGATTTTCTAAAAAATAATCAAGCCATATCATTTAAAAAATATAAGACCACTTTGGGATTCTCCTTAACAAAATCCTGTTTAAACGATCCAAATTTGTTGAGCCGGTTTACGAATAATCACTGAACACCCAAAACGCATATATGCAGACGAATTGAGAGCCTCCTCCTTTTTTGAAGTCGCTTAATAAAAATGCAATGAACAATTTATTTTTAGCCGAAATTTCCATCATCTTAAGATTTAAAAAAACTGGTCAGCGCATTGCGATATTTTGATGCCCTCATTAAATAGTAAAGTATTTCACAAAGTGCATGTGTTTATGTTCTACTTGTGATGTAATTGTGAACAATTAGCAAGTAAAAAGAAATTTTTCAGGGATTACTGAAATGGAAATTTACCTTTAAAGTATAATTGTGGGTAATGGCATATTTTTTAAGACTTAATTAAATTTAATAAAGGTGAGTTATTCATATCTATCTGGTTATTTAATTTTCGAGAATTTTAAAGGTTTTTTTTTAATTTTTAAAGATACTAAAATATTTAATTGAAATGTGACTATTGATTTAGAAATGAACTATGGTGTTCATGTACGCCCTTTTTACACGCTCTACCTGTTTGGCCGATGGAGACATTTGAACATGAGCCACATAATATTTTGTATACTCCCGATTTAGGGTCATATGCATAAGAAAATAACGTAAACATGTAGCATGATATATATATATTATTTAAAATAAAACATTTAAAAAAATATATAACCGACTTCCACCTATAACTAAAAAGCTAAAAATAATTATAGCAAAATTCAACTCTAGCAAATAAATAACACATTCAATGTTGTTAGTTACCTACCCAGGAAGTAAAAAATGTAAACATTAAAAGGTGCTCATTCTGTACAAATTAATTACCTACCAATCTTGGATATTTTTGAAGTCGGTGCCAAGCAAATCTAAAATCCTTCATTGCGTACTTATCTACCACTTCATCAAACTTGATTGTTGCTTGGCACCGACTTCAAAAATATACTAGATTGGTAGGTAATTAATTTGTTCATAATGAGCACCTTTTAATGTTTACATTTTTTTACTTCCTGGGTAGGTACCTAACAACATTGAATGTGTTATTTATTTGCTAGAGTTGTATTTTGTTATAATTATGTTTAGCTTTTTAGTTATAGGTGGAAGTTGGTTATATTTTTTTTTTAAACGTTTTATTTTCAACTTTTTAGTTTTTCTGAACTCAGGTAGTTTTCATTCTTTATTTTTTATTTTGTATATATAACCTTAATAGATAAAACCAGGTGACATCGAAAGCCTCAACATAACACATTCATACATTTTCATTTAAATTAACAGGTAAATGTTTACCAACAAAATGTACTAGTACGCGTTGATTTAATAAGCCCAAAATATATGCCTTATGGACCACGCCATATAACCTTTTTTCAACTTTTTTGGACAACTCTGTATAACTATAAATAATTCCACTCCGCCCTATGTACCAACCATCCTGTACATACGACTGCCCATGGACAAGCATACATTTGTTAGCTGCCTTCTGTAAACTATAGGACGGAGTAGAATCCATCCCATATTTACGGAGTCAAATCCGTCTTATATTTCAACCATAGTATATAACTCCTTGTGGTCTACCCCATAAATTATTTCATTTTTCACATTTTATATTATCGCCCTGTGTAACATTAATTCCTCTCCACACTTTATGCAACTTCTTATATGCCATAAAATAAATAATTTTTTTACAGACTGTATAAATATAATTTAACTTCAGCATATATTTCAACCATCCTGCATATGATTTGTTTACGTCCATATCATATAACAGTTTTTTAATCACCCTATATAATTTTAATTTCACATTTTTTTCAACATTTTTGTACCAACCATCGTCCACTCCACCCTATATGCCATACATCCTGTATATACAGCTAAACGTCCTAACTTATATTTCAACCATCATATAAATGCAACTCCTTCTATCACTTTACTTTGTGACTTTGTCTGCTATAACTAAACATCCTGTTTTTAAACCCACCAAATAGCTGTTTAGATTGACATCTGTTGTCACTGAATTTTCTATTAGGCCGGGAAAATGTGACAACCAAAAGCACCGTCTTCGCAAAATGGAAAAATTTTCATTTAAATAGGTATTTGCCGGGTATACAAACAAAACGAGCTTGGTACTCATTGATTTAAGGAGTCGAAAATACTATGCTTTACTACCCATATCCTTGAGATGTACATAGAAAATTTTCAAATTCGCAATTAAAACTTCCAGTGTCTAAAATTCCCGCACTATTACGTTGGAATTAAAATATTTATGAGGAAATGTCCGTTATGTCATTTCGATGAAATTTTTGATAAGAATTTTGTAATTTTCGGAGATTTTCTGCAAAACTAAGTTGCACGTCCCAGAAAAGTATATGAGATCACCTAGGGATCTTCCTTAATAGATTAAACGTTAAAAATCTATACCCATCCATAAGGAGTTTTCGAAAAATCGACCAATATGTTAGGGATATTGGTCGATTTCCATGCACGCATGTGTTCATTCACAAATTTTTTCACTTTACCAATAGAATTCTTTTCCCAAATTTGAAGTTTCACCAATCCGGATATATACTCTATAAAACAAGACCATATTCATACAAAACGATTCACCACAGAAGAAGAATTCAGGTAACATACATACAAAAAGAAAATACGCGACGAATTGATAACCTCCTCCTTTTTGGAAGTCGGTTAAAAAGTATTCTTACATCTCCTGGCGCGAACATCCCGCTATATACACTTCTACTCCGCTGCTTTGTCTCCATGCTTCGCTTGGTTTGTTTTGCTCCACATTGGGAGCTCTTTATAACCTTTATGGAAATCAAAGACAGTCAAGTGGTAATTTATCACCTCTACTTTTAAAATCAGGTTTCTAAATAAAAATTTTGCAAAAAAGCGATGAAACTTGTTTATAACTCGATTGTTCAAAAACTGCTCATGGACAAAGTTCACCGTTAATATTTTTAAAGAATATGGGATAAACTATGATGAATTTTATCAGGATTTTCCCAGCTGGGAATTTTCCGTTGGTGCTTTACAAAAAACATTTTGTACGTTCTATTCCCGTGAAAATTCTCTTTAGAAATATTGTGTTATAGTCATGTTATAACGGAAAAACAAAAATGCCTATTTTGGTGTTCAAAAAAGTGAGGTTAATTTTGTTTTTTTTTATCATCATCGGACCACGCTTCAAGCGATGGCAATGGTGACTTAGCGTCATATCTCAAAAAAAACACATTTCGTTTGCTCTAATAATATAATAGGAATCCACACTGCGTTTTATGCTTACATAGGTTTATTTTCATGAAGCTCTTGGATCTTAACATCATTTCCAACTATTCGTATGACATTTAGGCTGTTTAACATGCTTCTGCTAATTGTTTAACGACACGATTAATTTCGGGTGGAATTTGTAATTGTAAATTCAGTTCGTATTTCGTTGTTCTTTTTATTTTACATAAAATTTATCATAATTAAATGTGGATTAAATTCATACTTGTTTGTTCCAGTAGCAATTGACAAATGACTTGACCCCTAGCGTTTAATTGGGATTTTCAGACAACGGTTTTAACGTTCAAAAATTTGCTTCGCCACATCGGTAGATCTGAGAAATAATATAATTTGCACATATTCGTGACGTGGCTATTAAATGGCCTTCTATATGGACACACTTTGTTGTTAGATTTGTTATTGTTTTCATGAAAATGAGATAAGTTATAATATAAACATAAAAACTTAAGCGTGCGTAGGAAACAGAGATAAAATTTTTCGATGTTTCTTAAAATAGTAAGCAATGATTTGCATAAGTTTGCTTTATTTGACTAATAATTTAGTAGTTTAACAGTTTTGTGATAAGGTCACAACCTATTAGGATTGCATTGATTTTGACAGTTGATAGGGACCTATAATGTCTATGTTAGTTAATAAACAAGTGTATTAAATCGTTGGAATTCTTCGTTTTTAAACTTTTAAGGGCCGGTTCTACAAATGGACTTATAAAATACGGAATAGTTGTTCCTAGTATAACTTATATCGACGTTTATACCAAGTACAACTGGTTGCGCGTTCTACAATCCTTGTTGAATGGTGGTATAACTATTCGTGGAACATCTCGTGAATAGTTCCAATGCCTGCCGGAGTAGGTAATATTATTGACAGGAGTGACAACACTGACAACTGACTAATGAAATTTTAAACGTGGGAACTTTTTTTTATTGCGACCTTTGAAAGTTAAAGAAATTTTGCTTGGTATTTCTTCAAAATAGTAAAAAATGGAAAAAAGCGGCGCCAAAACTTCACAACGAATGAAATAGATGTTTTAGTGGGTTTAGTGGAGAAACATAAAGATATTATAGCTAATAATTATTATAAATTATTACCCACTGTCTCCTAAAATAACAGCAGTTCCAAATTGTCCATCCTCTAAATCTTCCTTTGATTCTACTGTTGTTATAAATTGGTTGTTTATGAGAAGAGCCAGTCCACCGTGCAACAATATCTATTATCTTTAAATGTGAATCACAAACTGTTTGAACATTCCAGGAGAAATATCCCTTTCTATTTCTGTATTGTTCTGCTTCATTAGCGCCTGGTAAATTGATTCGAACATGGGTGCAGACAATAGTGCCAATGACATGAGGGAACCTGACAATGGCATAAAATTCTTCTTTTACTGTTTGATACTTGATGTTTGTTTCTGGAAATTTTATGTATCGTTGCCTTAAAGATGCAATAGCCTCAGTGACCTGTTTAACAATGATACATGCAGAGGTTTTACTGACTTCTGCAAAATAACCAGATGTTAATAAAAAGCTGCTTGTAGCGTAATAGCGCAAGGAAAGAAGTAATTTTGTTTCAGGTTGCACAGCATGATTACGATCTGTTGCAGACTTGATCTGATTTCTTATTAAATTCAATAATGTAACACAAGTTCGTTTTTGCAACCAGACGACGACGATAAAACATTACTTCCTTCATTTCATCCTCATCCGAATCAAATACGTTCATATTTTCTGGATTCATTTCGATAATAATTTTAAAATTCAAAGGTCCAAAAACCAGAGAGTGACACCAACGCGCACACGCACAACTTGGATTAACATATCTGAAGTATATCCGCCCGAGATGAGAATTGTTATCCAATAGTTTATACTCAGGTTAAACTTGTAGAACGCCATTTTCAGATGTTATACTAGGTATTCTTTATTCTAAGTATATACTTGAATTGTAGAACCGGCCCTAACTGTCATGCCAGAAAATTATTTCCAAACGATGAAAACTTAATTTTTAAGTTTAAATATTATTGAGGTTCTTTTGCCCAAGAATTTAAGAAATAATGCTTAACACATCCATAATTATCAAACCTTCTTTTTGTTTTTTTTTGAGATATTTTCAGCTAAACGTTCACAAAGCCTTCTCTTCGTTTCTTATGTGCAATCAACATTTGTGGTATTAACCTTGCAACTTTTTCAGTTCAGGTTCTCTTGTGACATTGCTGTGGTCTGTAAATTTGAGAAGCCAGTTTCCTTAATAATTTATCCAATTTACACACGTCTATTTCATGTACCATTTGAACGATCATATTTTGTCGCCATATTGGATGATCTCCGGATGCAACTCTTCCAAACTCGTTTGATACAGAAAATGCGCTAATGTTGATATCAGATATTGATCAATCGCAGTAATAATTGACTGATTTTTACAAATCCACATGATACTATCACGAGATGCAACAAGAATACTTCATAGGCAGGATTTGTCAGTGCAACAAAATAGCAAAAATTGAAATCTGATGATCTAACTGGAAATTGGCCAAGTGCATAGCATAGGGATCAACTTTCTGTTATTATTGAACTATTCAATTAGTTAGATGTCGTTAATTTGTCTCCAATTAACTCTTTAATGTTTTCTTCTTAATCTTTGGATATTTCCAAGGTATCAGTGCCAAGTCGCCGTTAGCATATATGAGCTGGAAAATGTATGATGTGGAACAGATATATAGTTTTGTACTCTAACACCAGACTTACTTTCTATACTTGCCATTTGCCATCTTGCTGACTTAAATCGAAACTAAATTTACTTACTATTCTGTCTATTTTGTAATAAATATATGACAAATTACTATCTCTCCCAACTGGCTACCAATTTCAAAGTCCTAAAACGAATTTGTTATATATTTGTTTATAAAACATCAGACTTGGCCAACATTATAGCTCCGTACCAACTGACAAAATCAGTCCTACCATAGTAGTGTGTGAACTTAATCCAAAAACTGTTGAATTGCTAAATTACTACTCAATTAAAACATACTTGTATGCAAACCATTGCGTACTATTTTAAGAAACATCGAAAAACGTTATCTCTGTTTTCTACGGAGGCTTTGTTTTTCTTTTTACAATATCACTTTTCACGAAAATAATAGCAAATCTAACAAGAAAGTGTATTGATATAGAATGCCATCTAATTGCTACGTCAGGAATACGTGAAAATTATATTATTTCTTTTCTCAGATCTATCGATGAGGCAAAGCAGCCTTGTAAATCTGTGAACGTTAAAACCGTTGTCTGAAAATCCCAATTAAACTCTAGGAGTCAACTCATTTGTCAATTGCTACTGGAACAAACAATTATGAATTTAATCAACATTTCATTATGATAAATTATGTTAAAGAAGAAGCGCAACGAAATACTAACTGAATTTACAATTACAAATTCCACCCGAAATTAATCGGGTCGTTTAAAGCAATTAGCATAGGCATGTTAAACAGCCTAAATGGAATAAACCAAAACTCAAAACTGAATCTACTTACTATTCTCGCTATAACATATATATATATATATATATATATATATATATATAGGGTGAGTTTTTTTTTGATGATCAGTATGGGGATCTCGGAAACTAGCGGAGATAGAGCAATGGTTAAATTGGGAAAGATTAGCAGTTTTACTGGCCCAATTTAATGACACTTTCGGATTTTTGTAAAAAGTCATGGCTTACTACATATTTTGAAAAAACGAAATTCTGTCGATTTAGTCAAATCCATCTTGCTCCTTTGTTTTTGAGTTTATAAAAAAGTGTTAAAATCAAAATTGAAGGAAATTGTATCCCGAATATGATTGTCATGTCCTCGTTTGCGTGACAGCTCTCGTTTTCGAGATATAACACAAACTTATCTTTTTTTGAATGGAAACCATAGTTGGCTATGACCTCAAAAAATCGGACATTTTTAGAGCTTTTCAACGGAGTTATATATGCTTTTCTCTCTTATTTTCACTTTTAACGTAGGTAGCCATGAAAAAGATTGTTTTCACTTTGACGTGTCCTCATTTGAGAGTAATTCCATTAGTAGTGCTGAACTGACAGTCGATATTGACAAGTTTTCGTGATAAAATGGAATATTCTAACGAAGAAAAACTGAATATTGTGGAATGTTATATCATATGCCATAAAAATTCAGTTCGTGCACCCGAGGAATACTTTCATAGATATTTTAATCGTCGTCAACCTGCTCTATGTACATTTAAGAGGCTTTACGATAGTTTACGCATATATGGATCTTTTACCAAACCACCAAAGGAACGTAATCAAATTAACGAAGCAGCAGAAATAAATGTTTTGGCAATGGTAAATTAAAATCCATCTACATCAACTCGTGGGATTGCGGCTGAAGCTGGCACATCTCAACGAACTGTGGTTAAGGTCCTGAAAGCGCACAAGTTCCACCCGTACAAACTTTCAGTTTCTCGAACTTTGCATGCTGGTGACGAACATCGACGTATTTTGTTTTGTACCTGGTTTAGAGACATGTACCTTGACAATCCACAGTTTCCATTAAAGATGTTGTGGTCAGATGAAACTAGTTTTACTAACTGCGGTATGTTCAATGACACAATGAGCATATCTGGGCTAAAGAAAACCCTTTCCATGTAGAACAAAGACGACATGATGTAGCACCTGCCCATAACTCGTTATTAATAAGACAACACTTAGATAATATCTATCCAAACTCTTGGATAGGAAGAAATGGCCCACGCGAATGGCCACCCCGGTCTACCGATTTGGCAGTTATAGACTTCTATTTATGGGGTGCGCTAAAAAACAAAGTATACAAAAGAAAGTATGAGACAGTTGGTGACCTAAGGGAGACGGTATTACAAGCAATTGAAGAAATTGATAGGCGGTCTGTGAGGAAAGCGGTAATGTCAATCTTAAAAAGATGCAATTTTTGTCTAAATAACAATGGTGTACTTTTCGAAAATAAATTGTAACCATTATTATTGACTTTAATTTCTTAAGTTTTTAGTATGTACCTACTTCTTTATTTTTTTGTTATATGTGATATACCTGTAAAAACACAGTTTTGCACCCTAACACCAAACCTTTATTTTGAACACTCAAAGCCGTTTCAACAACTCTAAGTTGTCATCTTCAAGGAGTAAACCCAAACCCAAAGTTTGGGTTTACTCCTCTCGTATATGCCCATGGGGACCAAATCAGGTGATGTTGCCGGCCATTCCAGATTCTTGTATGAAAGCCATTGCGTCACTAGCAGTATGAGGTCTGGTGTTATCGTGATGAAATATGGCTTGTAGGTAGGGATGTAAATTGGTTGCAGGACATGTTAAGTCGTCAGATCGTTGTTGAACTAGAGGCGATCTGCTTCTGTCTTGCTCTGTGACATTCAACGCCCAAATTTGTATTTCATCTCTCACGTCGATATTGCCTGATTCTCGTGCGTCCAGCATGTTCAGACAAGCAAAACCTGGATCTGTCACTGAAGCGTATGACATTCCTTGGTCATTCCAGTTTTGTCGAGTTCTGCACCACTCGAAGCGGCGTGCATCATTTTGTGATGTTAAAGGTAGTACCAATAGGGATCAATACGCCCTTAACCCCATTCCAAACAGTTTTCGATAAACTGTCATCTTAGAGGATATCCTGTCGCTGCAATTAGATCGTCTCTTATTTGACGTACACAGTCCCATTTATTTCTGAGATTAAGGACTCTCACGATCTGTTATTAAGGCGACTAGCCTCTGCACGATGCCGATGATTTTCAACATTGGACCACCTTATCCAAACTTTTAACGCCGTTGATGGATTGGAATGAACTCTTCTTGAAATTTCCTGCCAACCAAAACCAGCATAGTTCATGCTCAGAATGCATATATTTTTTTTCGAAGTAATTTAAATGACGAAATTGGTAACAACCGTGACGGTCTTGTATTTTTAACATCGAAACAAATCGAAGCCAACCCAAAATCATCAGAAACTGCTAGTACCCTCTTAACTTTGTTGTATCTACACGGTAAAAATAAACAACTACTAAAAAAGAAATATTTGAATATACAGAAATTCTAAATCATATTTTAACATTAACATAAATAGTTATAAATCCAAGAGAAAAACTAATGCTATCATAAATGTACCCAATTAAGTTTATATAGTTCAGATTTAAATTTTTTGCCATTTTTATTTACTTCTTATTTTTAGGTTAATATTGATTTGAATATCGGAATAAGTAAGCTAATTGTTTAAATAACTTGTATGGGTTTTAAATACAGGGTATTCCATCTCAAACGAGCCACCTTAATTTCAAAACTATTTCAATAAGAAAAAACTGGTCGATTTTTGTTTCGAAGGGGAAATTGTTTGAGGTGAATTAGCGCTTGCGCGCATTCAACATAAACAGGCCAATTTGAGATTTGAGATAGGGAAAATAGGTGTTGTCGTATATCATTTGAAATCCCTTTTTACGGATACCGTCGTAATAAAATTTTTTATTGCAATTTCTGTACATGTAATAATAAAAGAGTATTAAAAAAATAAATTTACAGTACAATACAATGCCTCTAAAGTAAATGTTCAAAGTGTCTTCCATTGACTTCCATACAATAGTACAACCTTGACTGAAAGCCGTCTCTGGCATGGTTCAGCATAGTCGGTGTTATCTGACGACACTCTGCTATAGTTCGTTGACACAGTTCGTCCAAATTCTCAGGCTGAGTCTTAAAAATTTTGGATTTAACATGTCCTTACAAAAAAAAATCGAAAGGGTTCAGATCAGGTGATCGGGCAGGGTATTCTATAGGACCTTCCAATCCAGCGACCAGAGTATTCAAAATCGAGGTATTGACGAACTGGTGCGGCGTAGTGAGGAGGAGCTCCATCTTGTTGGAAATGCAATTGCTCTTCATGTAGTAGAGGATCATTTTCTAATTTTTCTAGTATTAATGGATTAATTTCATTTTCCAATATATTGTGATAAATTTCACCACATACATTACCAGGAATAAACAGGGGTCCAATTAGATGATTTCCCAAAATCCCTGCCCAAACGTTTAGTTTTACCGGATGTTGGCTATGAGCTTCTGGAAATAAATGAGGATTTGTACCGCTCAAAAATCTACAGTTATGTCGGTTAACCTCCCCATGAAGTAAAATAGTGCACTCATCCGAAAAGCAAACAATGTACAAGAAAATTGGGTTTTCGATCATACACTGGCTCATAATCTGGCAATCGATCCCAATCATCCTCATTCAATTCATGAAGTAATTTTATTTTGTACGGATGGAATTTGTACTTATGCTAAATTCTAAAAACGTTAGTTTTGCTAATACCGGAAGCTGCAGAGATTTGCTGGACAGACTGCGTGTTTGGTATAAGTTGGACATGGCCCAATGTAGCCACAGCTACCCCTTCATCATTTACAATTCCAATGGGACCTCATTTTTTATTCATTACTGAGTCTCAACAAACTTTAAAATCAACTCCAATAAGTATTTATGACGAACGTTACGTTCGGGCTGGTTTTGGTTAAAAACCCTTGCAGCAGGTCGCGCACAATTTTGAGTGTGGTAATAAGGACTTACCAGCTCAACACGTTCTTGCAATGTGTATACCATAATTATTTTTTAAATTTTCAACAAATCAGTAAAGTAATAACTTGACAGATAAATGTACAATGCTTCAAATGATCGAATAATGGTCAGAACAGATAAACAAACTTGGTGTAAATATCAGCAAAAAATAATGTAAAAGAAGTCGGTTAATAAATGAATGTTTACATTTAATGTTTTTCTTGTATTGTGTGTTATTATAAGGTGCGGCAGTGATACAGAATAATTTAAGAGCGTACTATAAAAGAACACCTTTTTTATACTTTTCCATGCAGTAAAAACTTTTAATTTAATAATCCGGTTTTTCTATTAGATGGAATACCCGATATAAGTACGAGTACGAAATATACAAAAGTCTATATACTAATATCTTAATAGTTTTATTATAATATGAATTATCCCTAGCAGCAAAAACTGGAACGGCTTTAAAAAGTATTGGTTCTTTGTCTCTCCGGAAAATCTAGAAAATTCGACTTTAGAGGTTTTACACTTTAGCCGTCTACATGCCTTTGGAGTTGTTCAAGAACTGTAGGCCGATAAGGGTTCACTATAACAAACCTGGACAAACTTTGTATAATTTAAACCGATTATCTAAAATCTAAATTGAAAACTTCTTGTTATTAAAGTTTTATCAAAAATTTCATATTTTGAATATAACAGGTTGTTTTGAGTTTCGATAAATCACTTCGTAACACTGTTAAAACGCCACACAGTAATAAATTGTACGTTTCCATTGGGGATCTGTTTCCTACCAATTCGTTCACACGATTTCCCTGCTTCAAATTTTGATATATTATCAGGCGATTCATTCCATGAGATTGGATTTCAAAATCTCCTGTTTGCATTCGTTCAGAATAATATAGAAGCAGTCTTTGGATTTGGAAATTAAAACTTGTCATTCGCACGTACACTAAAAACAATCCACCCCGATATTTGACAGTGATCATTATATTTAAAGAAATTTCGAGGCAGGTGGATTTTTTTTTATCGAAGGGGAAAATCTTTTTGTAGTATAAACATCCGTCAAAACTGTCAAATGCAACCCCCTTACGTCTAGTTCTGCCACCTCTGAATTTTCAATCGGGGATATATTTTGTGTGTACATCATTAGAAAGGGGGAATTCAGACATATGGAAATCGATGACTTTTACTTCAACATTGTTTTCCACATAACATAGAGTATATACTTAATTTTCAATTGATCATTTAGTGCTTTTACAACTTTTTTCTTATTCGATGTTTTTAAGGTATTGATTATATTTTAATAGCTCCCCAAAATTATGAAGAAGAATGAGTTAAATTTTGACAGGTATATTAACAAATAAATATACTCTCTGACAAAGAAAGCCCAACACCCATCAATGATGCATTGAGTTGCAAGTTCTCTAAACTCTTCAGGTGCCTCTGAATATACTAGTTACTCAACCGTCTAATGTCTGCTTCGTAAGTATTTCCCAGATTTCTGGCTTCGGGATCTAAGTTGCAAATTTGACTTAGATTTTGGTTACCATACCTTCGTTCAAGAACATAGACTAATTTGTCAAAATTTGTTTGCTACTCATCTGGAATGCTTTGAAGCAGTAATAGTGCAGACCCACTCAAGAAAATCATAAGTGCTGTAGCTTTTTCATGATTATCTCATGCATTGTACATACTCCAGGAAGAATTTCCATCGTATGTGGGTGGTTTCACAAGAGAGCCTTTAGCAACAACTACATCTCATTTGTCTTCTATTATCTCCTTAAACTTCTCAAATTCATTTTGTATTTTCTTAAATTCAATTTATACTTTGTCCTCAACTAATCTTGGTATTTTTTACTATCTGAATTTTTTTTATTTACCTCGTCAACTTCCAATTGTATTTGCCTTATTTTTCTGTCAACTAGTTCGTTTCCATTTTTAATTAATAGCATCAATTGCTGGAATTGTTGATGATGATGTTACTAACTGTTTTTGTTCAGTTTGCCTTTTCTATTCGAGTAATTCCTGTTCTTTTTGTCATTTCTCTTCGAGTAATTGCTGACCTTTTTGTCTTTTATCTTCGAGTATTTCCTGTTCTTTTTGTCTTTTCTCTTCAAATAATTTGTGTTCTTTTTGTCATTTCTCTTCCAATAATTAAATTAACTGTTCTTGATCTTATTGTTGGGCCTTCATGGCCTCTGCTAATTTAGCATTAAGCTTATTCAATATCTCTTCACCCTGTTTGTCCATTATTTCTTGTGCCCTTGTGTTCACCATTAATTGAATCACTATTTTCTCCTATTTCTGGCACCAATTGCTACGGATCCCGTGGGTTCAATTAGACACCTGTTGTCCAATTAATAATTCTTTATTTACGGATGAAAACAAAACCTTAACCTTCAGTACAAATTTCTTGAAACATACAATACAAAACACAAATTAAACTTTGACATTTGCTTAGAGCGTATACTTTACAACTGAGAATACTCAACTGAACTTATTACAAGACTAAGACTAACGCTCGAACTATGTAGATCTCTCCCGAACTTGGTAGGTATATACAGGGTCCTCCCTCGACCGACGTTATAACTTTCCGTAACAATATGAAATGCCCTCGGGTTGTCTTCTCTGATGAATTTCGATTCTGCTTGGGTGGACATGATGGCCGAAGAAGGGTTAGACGACGTCAACCTCAATTTGATGTTGAGTGACATGTACACCGAACAGAGGGTGTTATGGTATGGGGTGCTATTGCACCAACACATTATTAAAGTGAAGTTTCAAAGTGTGTTTGTGAGAAAAAGACTAAACTTTCTTTATATGTTGGTTCAGATATATAAATAAATTAATTCGAAAAAATGACGCGGTCCAGATCCGGAAAAGGCAGAATCAGCTACATGCAAACTAGTTTGTACATTTATGCTAACATCAGGTGTATCCGATTGTTGCAGAGAAGCAATGGAAAAAATTACATATCAAAACTTAAAAAAAAACATCGCGGTTTAACCTGATTCATCCTAAAATATCTTGTGAATAACTGGGGCAATCGATCTGAAAATGATTTCTGTCGATGTAAAAAACTTTGTCAAAGACTACCACACTTGACATTTTTTGTGTTCGCCCCTTGAAATTTCGAGGACTCATCTTCAAGTCTACGCTGAAAACGAAGTTATGACCAAAGTTTAACAAGTGAACAAATTTTGTCGTTTATCAAACCCTTCCCTGAAATATAACTATCATTTCAGTATTTTTTAAATATATTCATACTCAGCCTTTACATGAATGTATTTTCCAACGAACGAATATAACTGCTTATTATTAGAACATTGTCTTTTGTCATATACTTCAAGTATCAGTAAAGCAATGCATTCAATAAATGGAAAATAAAGTTTTATTGGCAGTAAATGTGTGCAATGGTCGTAAATAATCTTTGTAGCTTCACGGTGAATTGTTTTGTGATGTCGTTACAGAAATTATCCCATCTATGTGTCTATTAAATGGCGAAACAATTAAAGTGGTTACTTTATTGTACTGGGATACATGAAATTGCAGCGTTAGCCGGTGAATCATATTTTTCAATTTTAGCAAACATGCATTTTGTAGTTTCTAATTGGATGTACAGACCGGGATGATTATTTGCGCTTTATTCCAACAACGATATGCAATTATGCCCTCCGGATATGCTCTATATGACGGTTTTTGAAAATCCTTTGTGTCGTTCGATTTCGATGTAATACACTTTAATTTGTTTCTAGTTTTGTTTGAATTATCAGAAATCAAATGCTGGTGGCCGGGTACAGATTCATTTACGAGCACGAGAGATGATATATTTTCTTTAGCGGTGCTCTTTTGTCCACGCGAACGTTGGTTTGTTCCAAATCCATACGGGGGAAACCATTAACCTCCTCTCCAACCCCTCCCAAAACTGATTATCCTGATAAACCAGAGTTCAGCTGGTTCCAATCTATAAGAGCTCCTTCTTCAGGCTAGCGGATACAAGACCGTAATGGCAGGGAATGCACAGAAACACTTAGAATCTGCGAAAAGGGCAATGGTGGCAACCGATCATGCCTGACCCACAATGAGCGATGTTCAACAGCATCTGATCCAGAATGAGCGTGTGCTTGAAAATGTGAGGGTTTGGGACATTAGAAGCAACATGATGAAAATGTAAATAATTAATCCCCTGGTGGAAGCCCACACCTTTACCCCAGCAGCAATATTACTGAAAACGCAATACATAAATTGAATGGAAACTTGGAAGCCCATAATTGCTATAACGATCTATGGAATAAACATAATTAGTAATCCTAGAATAGAGAAAGATCAAATTAAAAGGCGTGTTCAGCTAGTCACAATCAGATATGAAGATGATGCTAGAACACATTCCATATAGAAACGGGTTTGGCAGCAGCTTAGTCATCAAGGGCTCTATCAATGGTAAATATTTAACCCTGACATTGATCTCTGACCCTTCGTTATATCCACTGTAAAATATAGAGTTTTGGTGTCGTCTAAAATCGACTTTATCCACCCGTCACAGGCGACTCTATATCAATACGGGGTAAGACAGTAGACAGAAGTTGAACTGCGTTTAAATTAAAATTCAGGCTATGTGCTTCAAAGCATTAGGGACCCAGGGAGATCCCCTTCGTGGGATTTCTGGATCTGAAAATGACAATGATTCTACTGGGTGAACTACTACGAACATATCAGAGCGCACCCGTAAATGTGGCACTTGCTTAACTATTAAAGGACCAGAGGCCTTCGGCCCGGAAATTTAATCACCTTACGCTTCTGGTCTATTATTGTATGCCCTTGTCAAGAGTTTAAGCCATGTTCAAATAACCTCGAGAAACTCTTTTGTGTACCTACCGCATTGA
Source organism: Octodonta nipae (assembly GCA_034190945.1). NCBI lineage: Eukaryota > Metazoa > Arthropoda > Insecta > Coleoptera > Chrysomelidae > Octodonta > Octodonta nipae. The sequence continues at coordinate 26,499,027 of CM067216.1, forward strand.
GTACCTTGTTGCTGTAAGTGCAGTTGTATTGTACTCGCGGGTGTCCGGCTTTGTTTTGGTTGTAATACTTTTTGAGACAGGCCCCTGGTTTCTTTTTGCTGCCTTTTTGTTTTGTCGAGTTTTTCAAATGTCTTGTTGATGAGGCTTCCAAAATCTTTATTCCTCAGTTCGTCTTCTCTGAGTTTAATTTTCTCAAGGCTGGAACACTGTGGGCGGCAGGCTTTTTGTTTCTGTTTTGTAATGTTGAGGACTTTGGAGCTGTAGTTGAAATATCACCCCGTGTGTGTAGCCTTCTTGTAAACTCTTGTTTGGGTTCCGCCCTTAGTCCTCTTGCACTTCACATCAAGAAACGGTAAGCATGTACTTTACACTGTGGCTTATGGTGTGGGGCCATTTATTGCCTTGGCCACTAAGTTCTCCCGATCTATCGCTGATTGAACATGTGTGCGACATTATGGGTGGAGGATTGCGAAATTTATCCCAACCTTCACAAACTCTAGCAGCATTTGGTCACCAGATACAAGTTGCATGGGATGAGTCCAACTCTTTATTAATTTTGATCGTTTAATTTAATAAATTATACATGATTCCTCGAGGTTTCCATGGACTTCCATCGTCTTGAAGTGGTTGATCTCAACGTTTCAATAGCTGTGTATCTGCAATCGTCATCAGGTGAGTGATAGGAAATTCAGATTATCCCTCGTATTTATATTATACCCTTAACGCCGATCATGGCCATTGGGTCTTATCTGGTCCAATCAGCGGCGTCGTACCTGGAGGTTGGTTGCCGGTGATGCGTAGCGGCAGAGGCCGAAGAAGAGCTCTCCAAATATTTTTAATTTGGACACTGGTCTCTATGAATTTTCTTTTGTACCAGTGCCCTTCTTTGTGAATTGCTCACGCCTGGTCCCAGTTGATATTATGGTGTTCGGTCCATGCGTGATTAGCTAGCCCAGACTTCGTTACCTCCGCCCTTTGAGTAGCTGTGCGGTGTTCCTTAACCCTGGTGTCCAGCGGTCGCTTTGTTTTTCCAATGTAAAGATTGCCACATTTACAAGCTATGCTGTATATACAGTTATTTGGTATTGCTGGTTCGTCGGGCCCCGTTCTTGTTATCATGCTCCTCAAAGTGTTGTTGCTTTTGAAGATCATTCTGATTCCATAGCTGTGTGCAATACTTCTAAGTTTCTGCGACAAGCCTTTAGTATACGGTAATAGTAGAGTTGCTACCGTGGTGTCCTCTTCCTGCCTAGGTGGTTTGTCCAGCTCTTGGTAATGATTGTTTCCGGATATCCATTCGCCAAAAGGTCTTCCCTAAGTTTCACTTGTTCTTCACTACAATTCCCATCAGCAACGAAAACTGACATCATCAAAACACTAATCCATTGAGCCAAAAATATCTGCAGCACACCAGAAGCCCTCAAAGAAGAAGTAAAACTTAGACAAGACCTTCTGGCGAATGGATATCCGCAAACGATCATGGACCAAAGCGTTTGAAGAGCTGGACAAACCACCTAGGCAGGAAGAGGACACCACGGTAGCAACTCTACTATTACCGTATACTAAAGGCTTGTCGGAGAAACTTAGAAGAATTGCACACAGCTATGGGATCAGAATGATCTTCAAAAGCAACAACACCTTGAGGAGCATGATAACAAGAACGAGGCCCGACGCACCAGCTATACCAAATAGCTGTATATACAGCATACCGTGTGAATGTGGCAATCTTTACATTGGAGGTACAAACCGACCGCTGGACACCAGGGCTAAGGGATACCGCACAGCTACTCAAAGAGCGGAGGTAACGACGTCTCGGCTAGCTAATCACGCATGGACCGAACACTATAATATCAACTGGGACCAGGCCAGAGCAATTCACAAGGAAGAGCACTGGTACAAAAGAATATTCATAGAGACAGCATATATAATCTCGAACGAATATATAATTAGCGAGCCCAGCCTCCAAATTAAAAATATTTGGAGAGGTATAATATAAATACGACGGATAATTTGAATTTCCTATCATTCACCTGATGAGGATAGCAGATACACAGCTATTGAAACGTTGTGAGATCAACCACTTCAAGACGATGGAATTCCACGGAAACTTCGAGGAACAAGTTACATTGTCTACCAACTTCAGACTAAATTAAACGTGAATACAAAAAGGTATTCTAATAAACTAATTATTGCTTCTGTCACTTAGTGTACATGGTATTACCGTACCTGTTCACAATATTTTACATTCATGTTGAATCTATTGGGAAAAATCAAAAACCTAAGTAGCATTTTCCTCAAAAGGCCTTACGAATAAAGATTACAAAGAATTGTTCATCGTATGATGAATAATGCATAGAACTATGTCTTTAACGTTTTTCGTAATTATAAGAACGAGTTAATTTTGTAATCGTTTGGTATACTCCGGCTTAACTTTCTGTGTGTTGTTTAAGTATTATTATCCCCCGACTTGACAATACAATGTATGGGAGCTCACTCTCTCTAACGCACGCTATGCGTGCCTTTAGGGAAGATTCACTGTTCCCCAGATATCACACATGTCTCTCTCTGTGGGAGCCTTTGCCAGGTTATCAGGCCCGTGGTTGGAGTAGTGGCGGCAGTTTCCCATGAATTTTCTGACCTTCCGGTATTATATTTCCAGCCATTTTAAATTACCAAGTTTTCACAACTCTGTCACAATTTGTTATTTATCAAATACCTATTTATTAACTATTTCAAATTAACAAAATTGCTGTAAAAATTTACTACTAATGACTATTTCAACAATTCTGACATCGACTTTTGACAAAAATGGTAGTTAGGTTTTTATTTCTGTGGACAGTTCAGAATATCTGTAAAATATTGTGAATATGTTCGGAGCACCCTGTATATGAATCTCCCTTCACTACGGATAATTAATATTTAATTTGCTCTATTATCGAAATCATTGAAAGAAAAGTCTTGTATGCATTTTTTCACTCGAAATGATATTTTAATGACATTTATTATTGAAACATATTCATCTAAAATGCAGACTAGTACTAATGATAATATTTACCCGTAATCCTGAACCCACCTCTAACGTTGAATAATTTGGCAATTTCGAAATTGTTAATATCTGATTTTGAGTATTATTGTCATGGTTGTTAATGTATTCTGTTCTGTTGTAAACCTTGTATGTTAAAGGATATTTCACCATGCCTAGAGCAATTATACACACAAAGGTTAGTCTATGTAGTAAGTTTGTTAGAAGATCGATAATCGAGCTGTGAGAAGTTGGAATGCCATTGCTCAAAATTGCCGAAGGCATGATTAGAAGTCAGACACATAGTGTTACATTATTCTCGATTATCGTTTCATCTATCGACATTAGAACGTTATAACTGTCGTTTGTGATTGTATTTAACTTACTGCCATTAGGGTTCATTAAATTATATATGTAAAGAATGCGTTCAATGTTTCAAAGCCTAGAAGCGCATGGTTAGGTTCTTGCTGAAAAAATTATTTAGATAAAAATTTATATCCGATTTTGATATACAAATATTTAAAAACTACCAATCACCTTTGAAAATGAGAACTATAATTAAATTTAAGGGTGTAACAGTAGTTTTGTAATATTAAGAAAAAAACATTTCGAGCAGTGAGAGGCAAGAAAAAAAAAACAATAGAGCAAGAAGATTTATTGCTTAGTGCGACTCAAAAACAGTTTGAAGCTTTAATTTCAAAATCTGAAATGATAAATTAAAAATGTCGATGTGGTTCAAATATAGGTTATAATGTGATTATTTTTATGTTCTCTTGAGAATAACACCATGTCAACTTTCATTTTGTAGTTTACATTGACAAAGAAGACAGAGTCGTCATTGAAACGTTTGGTTTTTTCTCTCAATATACAGCTTTTTATTTCAATTGTGGTGCTATTCCCAAGAAAACAAAAATAAATAGTTATAATGTATATTGACCATTTGCAAAACATACTTTGAATTCTATGCAGAATTGAAAAACGAAATACAACATAGGTGTTCCCAATTGAGGAACTGATATTGATGGTCGAAGCTTATTTTTGGACCACCCTCTTAAATACCGTAGCTAAATATAAAAACCGACGATCAGAGCGTTTGTCAAAAAAAAATCCATGAATTTTAAATAAACAAACTTTCTTAAGATTTTCACGACAACAGTACACACAATTTCTGGTTTTCTTCGAGTTTACTTACAAAAGCAGAAGAAAAAATGTAGTTGAAGTTTACCTTCATTATGAACTTTTAACAAGCGGAAATCGCCGCAATAAGTTCTTTCCAAAAAAAGATAATTTATAAAAGTTTCAGATAGTTAAGAGGTCAATTCACTTTTCCAATTAAAACAATTTAATGGTGGAATTTCTTTTGCGTTCTTGTCGCAAACTTGACAGAAATAGCAAACGAAGATTGACTCAATTGAAACTCTAATTTTCTAATTGTGTGACGAACTAAGTATATTATTTAAACACTGTTGAAAAAAGTTAATACAGAATTTGCTTTCATAAAAAAAAATTAAATGAAATTCTACAACAAACTAATATTTTATTCAAATGGGGTGGCGTCCTCTGGTGCTTACAACAGACTTAGATCTCCGTGACATACTGTAACTGAAGTTGCCTATGTCGACTTGGGGATAGCATTCTCAGCTTATGTAAGGCCAATAACCAATAACAGTTTTAGCGGATTATCCTTATGTCTGTCATGTGAGGTACTCTTCACTGGATCATTTGTACTCTTGAAGTATAGAGAAAGACGACATTGTTTTTTGAAGAGGTAATATTTAAAGACAATTTGGAAAATTATCGAAAACTTTAATAGTGATAAGAAGGAAGATACGAAATAAAAAAACTGAAAAACTGTAGAAATTTATCATTAGTACAAGATTAACCTTGAATAACTTGTGAATCAGTCAATATGTCAATGTATATATATATATATATATATATATATATATATATATTATATTCACTTTAATTCAATTCACTTTTTAAAAAAATTATTTATTTAGCAACATACAAAATTAGAATTGAACAATTAAAATAGTTAAAGTACTTGAATAACTTAATACTATAAATGATATTATTTGAATGACAACACGAGAACGTTTCCAGTTGCTTTTATAACATTGACAAAAGTGCTGATGCAAGTCAGCGTTTTTACTGGGTAAACGGACTCGTGTAGGTTTCCGGGAAGTTGTTTGCATATAATTCAAGATGAAATTTGATATCCCTGAGAAGTCACGTACGCTTTAAATTCCGTTGACTTCTCGACTGTGTGAACTAAGTGCTGATATATTTTGCATATAACAACTCCCCTTACATATCAAAAGTTGATGCTATAACATCAACTTTTAGGAACAGAAACATAAATAATATAAAATGATGTTTGAATGGTATGAAGAATAATAAGTAATAAGTGTATAAAATATGAATAAAATAAAGTAATTGGTAAAAATCAAATTGATATTTGTAAAATAAAATCAAAATATGTTAAAATAAATGAGCAATAAAATAATACGAGTAATAATTAAATGCTTAACCTAAACATATCAAAAATAAAATATAAAGTAAAAGGAAATGTGAATAAAAATAATGTGTAGAAAAATAAAAGGTTAATGATATAAATCAATATTAAAAATGGTGTTTTTAGAGAACCTAAACTTGCGTCTCTACGCTTTGTTCTGTTTTCAAAACAGGCCTAAGCTTGGGGAAGAATTTGAGTCTTGGCTGAGGCACTGAAGTCCATCCTCTTTTTGACAGCTTGGAAGGTGATGAGTGCTGCTATGATCATGAGAGCAGCTATGGTTGTATAGGTAAACCAAGAGATATTTTTGGTTACAAACGGCTGGTTTATGAGACCATCGAGGTCTCTGGAATATTGTTCCAATTTGTGATTTGCTATGTCTAATTCTTCTACGTTAAGCGTGTTCAGCTTCAGGGGCTGAAGTTCAGGAATTATAATTTTTTCTGGCACTGCGTGGCAACAGTTGAACGGCACTGTTACTGGTTGGAAGGTTTCTAGAACATCGGTTTGTTTACCAGATTCGGCTTGAACTTTTGTAATTCCTATAAACGCACTACACTCTGATTGAAGAGTCAATATGGAGTTGAGGGAGATTGTAAGAGTTTTTGGGTTTGTTTGAGCGCAATTCACTGTAACACTTATGGGTTCAGAAGTAATTATGAGCCATGTATTGGGTTCTAGTTTTTGAACGTTGTATCCTTGAGTGAATATTAGTGAGCTTTTACAGTTGTCGGGTACCTTCTGGACATTCTTTAGAAGTTGAGCTTCACATAACGCGTTTGTGTCAATAGGATATGCGTAAAGTTCAGAGCACAGTTTCTTACGAGTGGATAACGGTTTACACGCACTTAAGTCTTTGATCGGAATAAACATTAAAGAATCATCATTCTTTGCAAGATATTTTTGAGTGAAGGATAGCATATGATGTAAACCTGTTCTTTCATCGTATATAGGGATAGGATATAAATGAAAGACTGTGTAAGGATGTTGTTCGACTAAAGGGATTCTTAACACAAATATAAGATCGGTATATGTTTGAAATGCCTCTAGTTAAATAATTTCTAGATATTGTGCGATGCTCGAGTACTTTACAGCCAATGGAAGGTTACTTTTGACTAAATTTTGCGATACTTCCTGTAATGAGGTAATAAGATGTTCTGGTGTTAAAATTGAAGAGTGAATTATTTTCAGACGCGCGAATGTGATAGAATTTAAAACATCATTTAAATTATCTTCTAAGTAGAGATAATTCTCCATAAGTTTTTCACACATTTCAAGTAGTGCGAGTTTTGATTCGACGTAGGCGACCTTATCATTAATTTTTCCGATAGTGTTTTCCAGCTTTATCATGTTATCGTTAAATAGTTTCTCGTCAATTCTAAGATTTTGGATAGTTTCGTTGAAGTTTTTAATTACGGATGTGGTGACACTTATTTGGTTTTTTTGTAAGTTCTCAATTTGAAGTTGGCCTTGATTTAAGCGGTTTATGCTTTCGGTAAAGTATTTTCCGTCGGCGGCATCTAAATTGCCGGTGATTGCCTTAAAAAGGGTACCTGCCCCATCAAGTATACCTCGTTTGTGTCTTTTAGTGTCCATGTGAATGTCAGTAAATTTCTGTTTGATTGAGTTAGAAATTTGATTGAGAAGGTTAATGTGGGTTTGTACGTCTGCGCGAAAGTAGTTCATAGCAAAAGAATTGAAGTTAACAGTTTTTACAAGAGTTTGTAATATTCTGTTATTTGTTGTAAATACTTGTTCTAGTGTAGAAATGTTTCTGTGTACTAAAAGTGTCCATTTATCATTGGATACAGTTATTTCTGCTTCGTTATGGAAGTAGATACCTAAAGTATTGTTTATTGGTTGTATTTGAAATTGGGGTACTGCTGACCCGAACAGCAGGCAAAACCTGAAACAGAAATTAACTTTCTGAGAACGGTTTCATTCGGTCGAAATTTACTTTTGATTTTTGGTTAGTTTTAGGGTTTAGTACTGTTGCGGAGTTTCTGTGAATCTCCAGGATTTCGAAAGGACCATTGAATTTATTTTGGAGATTGTCCTTGATCTGGGATTCTTTAATATAGACTTTATCGCCTATTTGATAGTCAGGGAGATTTTCAGAAACGTGTTCATCAAATCTGACTTTCGCTTTGTGTTTTTGGATTTCCGTTCTTTCGCGAGCAATTTTATAATAGTGAGAGATACGATTATTGAGATCTCTGATGTACTTAGTTATCAGGGCTTGTTGGTTGTAGAGAGTTTCTGGAGTCCTACTCGAAGTATGTCCATAAACAAGTTCGTAAGGGGTGAATCCATGAGTTTTGTTTGCAGAATTGTTATATGCAATGATTGCATAAGGGAGGATGTTAAAAGGGTGTTCGTCAGGATTTTCTAGTTTATGGATTCTAATCATCTCTAATAAGGTCGAGTGGAATCGTTCTAATGAACCATTTGACTGGGGATGTCCCACACTAGAATAAGATAGTTTGATGTCAAATAGTTTACATAAATCTCTCATTAGTGTATTGTCGAATTCCCTGCCATAATCACAATGTATCCGTAATGGAGTACCGAAGTGTTGGAAATAGAGTAGTAAGGTACTACCAACGGTTTTTGCGGATTTGTCGGTTATGGGGTAGGCCTGAGAGAATTTTGTTAGTTCGTCCCGGATAGTTAATGCGTAGTTTTTTGTCGGGACTTCTAGAATATCGATGTTGACGCGTTCAAAGGGTGTCCGTGGGGTTTAAGTAATGACAAGTGGGCTGTCGAGATTTTTCCGGTAAACCTTTGCTCTCTGGCAAGATTGACAGTTTTTGATAAAATTGTCAACGTCCTTAGTCAGTCCTTGCCAATTGTATTTTACTTTTATTCTGCGGATAGTTTCATTGATACCTCGGTGTATATTATTTTTGCCGTTATGGAATTGGTCGAGGATGATGGGTATTTGGTCTTTCTCAACCGTTTGGACGATATTTTGGCAAACTTTCCATTTGATATCGATTTCGGAAAAGATAAACGAAAGCATTTCCAAAATGGGCAGTTCAATGTTATTCTCAACACAGAATACTTCATTTTCAGTAAACACATCTCTACTATTATACAGAGATGCGAAAAGAATCTCGTTGACTATTTCTGGGTCAGAAGGGAGAGGGACGATGTAATAGCGTCTTTTTCTGACACTTTTGCTTGCAAACACATTTACTCTAGGGGTACGGAAATCAGCATTTTCCTCAAAAATGTCTTCGATGATGTCATGGTGAAAATTTTTCATAAGAGAGCCTTGGGGAAATACTAGGATGTTTTTGTTTCCTCGGTCTAGGAGTTGGCAATTAGAAAATTGAATTTTGTCGTAATCTATGAGAGAGACGGTTTGATATCGCTCGACAAAAGTTTTAAATTCTTCGGAGATTTGTTGGAGATTAATGGGACTTCTCGTCTGGGGTTCTTGTGAGTCATCGTCAGTTTCGTTTGTTGGGAGTACTGTAAATGGTGTTAGATGATTGTTTGCTTGAAATGATATGTATTCATTAAAGTTGTTAACTTTAATACGAGAGAGCGCGTCGGCGTTTTTATTTACTTTGCCGGGTTTGTAAATTATTTGATAGTCGTACTCCTCGAGCTTAAGGCGCCATCTTGCAAGTCTACTTCCAGGATCCTTTATAGAAAACAGCCAAGTTAACGGGCGGTGATCGGTCAGAAGTAAAAACTTACGGCCAAAAATTATCGGACGAAAGTGTTTAACCGCCCACACTATTGCAAGGAGTTCTCGTTCTATGGTTGAATACTTAGTTTCAGCATTGCAGAGAGTTCTGGAGGCATAGGCTACGGGTAAATCTTTACCTACGGGGCCTTGAGAGAGCACTGCGCCGATAGCAAATGAACTGGCGTCGGTTGTAAGAATAAATGGCTCTTCAAAATTAGGGTATATGAGTATGGGAGTAGAAGTAAGGGCTCTTTTTAATTCGTCAAAAGATTTGACACATTCTGAATCAAACTGGAAAGGTGTGTCTTTTTGAAGTAATCTGGTCAAAGGTTTTGAAATCTTGGCGAAATTGGGGATGAATCGCCTGTAATAACCAGCTAACCCTAAGAAGGACTTGATATCTTTTGGGTTTTTTGGTTGGGGAAAATTTAAGATACAATCTACCTTTGAGGGGTTAGGCTTCACGCCTTCGGGAGTTATAAGGTGGCCAAGATACGCGACCTCTTTGCGAAGAAACTCGCATTTGTCGGGTTGGATTTTTAGATTGGCTTTTCGCAATCGTTTGAAAACTTCAGAAAGCCGGGCTTTGTGCTCATGTATAGTCGGAGAATAAACGATAATGTCGTCCATATAGACTAAACATCTCTCGTTTTGAACACCTAAAAGAATATTATCCATTACCCTTTGGAAGGTGGATGGAGCGTTTTTAAGACCGAAGGGCATTCTAACAAATTCGAAATGGCCATTATCAACTGTGAATGCTGTTTTTTGGATGTCTTTAGTATCGATTTCGATTTGGTGAAACCCGGAAGCTAAGTCGAGGGTGGTGAAGTATTGGCATTTGCCATATTGGTCAAGTAAATCCGAAATGTTCGATAGGGGATATTTGTCGTCAACAGTAAGTTCATTTAATTTACGATAATCGACGACGACACGCCATTTTTGGGTACCAGATGCGTCTAGTTTTTTGGGAACTACCCAAACCGGGGATTACCATGGCGAATTAGACGGACGTATAATGCCTTGGTCAAGCATCTTTGATATCTGACTTTTTACCTCTTGTTTGTGTATTTGGGGGTACCGATATGACTTTGTGAAAGAGGGTTTTGCGTTATTAGTGTCTATCGAATGTTTGATCTCGTTTGTAAAGGTCAGTTGGTCACCTTCTAAATAGAATATGTCAGAATATTCGAGGCAAAGTTGAGAAATAAGTTCGGCTTCCTCCTCGTTTAGATGTTCTAACCGGAGTTGTTCCATAATTGTAGTTTGTCTATCAGGCTGGGTCAAGTTTTGAGAGTAATTTTCAGAAAGAATGTTTACGGAAAAATTGTTTATCTGTTCGAGTTCCAAATTGTCGAAATTAACAGTCTTGGGGATCGCATTTGCATTTAAAACTGAAGTAAGGAATTCGCCTTTTTCATTAATTTTAACAAGGGCACGGGGAAGATAAACTTTTTCTATTTCGGCAGATGATAGGAAAGCATCAGTATTAGTGAGGTTACATTTTAATTTGCATATTTGTTCTGTTCGGGGTTCTAAACAGATTGTATTAACCGGGATGCAGTTATTGAAAGTTGAAGGGTTCTGAGTACGCATGACAGTATCATCCGTAACTTTGTAGAGAGGTAAAGTTTTAAAATTAGTGACAAGTTGTTTGCTGTTAAAGTCTATAACGCAGTTATAGTGTTCAAGGAAATCTGAACCCAGTAATCCGTCGAATTCAATGTCGATGTTGCAAATATATACCTTGTGTGGGTCAGCGACATTGAAAGGTACAAGGGTGGATTCGTTGATTAAGATTTTCTGATCGGTGATTCCTTGGATGACTACGTTTTCGGGAAATCGTTGTTTGAAGCGTTGGCAGGTTTCAGGTTTAAAAATTGAAAGTCCTGCACCCGTATCGATAAGAAGTTTATAGGTGTTTGAAGAGTCAGTAATATAATAAAGATTCTTTGAGTTGACGGAAAGAAGGGGTCTTACAGAAAGTTCTGTTCTGGGAAGTTGACATTGGGGCTGAAGTCGTCCAGATTCATTGTCTGAATTTGGGTTTGAATTTCTGAAATTTCTTGGTCTGGGGGTTCTGACTGAGTGGGGGTCAAATGAAAATTTACTTGAGAAGAATCAGGTTCGTCAGAATAAAATTCGTATAACTGTTCAGTATTGAAATATTCTGGTTCATTGTTTTGTTCGAAATCATTAGGGTGATAATCTTGTACGTTTCTGTACTCATCGGGTAAAGAGGTGTAATGATTTTCGTTTTGAGAGTAGTTATAGTCATTGTGATATGGTCCGAATTGCAGATTGTTCAAGTGATGAGTCTTGGGTTGTTGGCGTTGTTGATGTTTAAAGAAACTCGGGTTCGGTCTGTAATTGCCAGACATTTGGGGTTGTCTACTGGTAGATGGACCAAATTGTTGCTGTGAAAATTGTTGACTGGGATTAACATTTGTAGATTGATTAGCAGGTTGATTGGAAAAATGAGGGCGGTAATTCGAATAGTTCTGATTAGAATTCGGGTTGTGTTGAAATTGTCTCATTCTCAATAAGCATTCGTTGCTTAAATGGCCCATGCGTTTACAAAAAGAGCATTGTTTTGGAGGTGGACCGTTATTTGGTTTACGAGGGGGTTGTTGGAAACTTCTATTACCTGAAAATTTCTGGGTTTCTAAATGTGATAGTTGTATTTCTCGTTTAATTCTGGAAATGGCAGTGAAAATACTGCACGGGTCGCTAGCGCGAACGAGTTGACCAATTTTGGGCTCTAAACCCGTGAGGAGGCTAATTAGAGCCATTGACTCTATTAAGTCAATCTGTGCTTGTTTTTCTTTGATAGTTAAATTTTGTTTGTTTATAGCTGCTAGCATTTTCGCTTGATGCGTCTGGAGTCTAGCAGAGAACGTGAGAGGGGATTCATTAGGAGTTTGCCGCATTCGTTGCAAGTCCTGTATGAGAGCCGAGAGATCCCGAGGATCTCCAAAATGATTTTCTAGGAGGGTTTGAATTTCGGCTAGTTGACTAGGGTTTCGCGAATTAATTAACTCAGCCGCTCTACCGCGTAACTTATTTTTTATATGGAGAATTAGCAATACTTGCTGATTATCCGTTGCCATGCTGTAAGCAGTATTACAGGAGCATATGAAAGTATTCAAAAATATCGGATTACCATCATATTCGGGAATTATGGCAAATATTTCAGATAACTTATATGGTTCTACGGTTGGTGTAGCTGCTTGTCTAGTAATGGCCATTTTTATAATTGTATAGATTCGCACAATAAATAAAAATTAAATGTTGAGGTTTTAAATGTAAATGGTAAATATATAGTTTATCAAAATCCAATATCGAGCAAGGTTTAATAGAGTAATAACAATTTGAAATAGGAATGTATAATTGGAAATTAATAATAAACTTGAAATAATGTTTCAAATACTTCGAAAATATGTGAGTCGAAGTAATGGAAATAAAATAATATGAATATGTGAAATATATAGTTTTAAAAATATTTAGGAAGGTAAGGTTATGAGGAATAAAATATTATATAAATGAAAGAACTGGTGGTCATTCAAAAAAATAAAAAATAGTTACTTTATGTGATTCTTACGTTATTATTCCTCGCATCGGACTGTTCTCTGCGTCACTTAGCACTGGTTAGCCTGGTTGCGTGTTCCCTTGCTAGTACTTGGTAGTTGTTGTCCTTTTCAAGTAGGTTTTGTCCACAATGATTTACAAATCTCCACAGTCAGTTAGTATTCACGTGTTCTAACTGTGTTGGACAATCCTACTGACTGCGCCAATTTTATATTCACTTTAATTCAATTCACTTTTTAAAAAAAATTATTTATTTAGCAACATACAAAATTAGAATTGAACAATTAAAATAGTTAAAGTACTTGAATAACTTAATACTATAAATGATATTATTTGAATGACAACACGAGAACGTTTCCAGTTGCTTTTATAACATTGACAAAAGTGCTGATGCAAGTCAGCGTTTTTACTGGGTAAACGGACTCGTGTAGGTTTCCGGGAAGTTGTTTGCATATAATTCAAGATGAAATTTGATATCCCTGAGAAGTCACGTACGCTTTAAATTCCGTTGACTTCTCGACTGTGTGAACTAAGTGCTGATATATTTTGCATATAACATATATATATATATATATATATATATATATATATATATATATGTTCCCTTATCAACCCGCACCGAGGCAACGTGATAAGGGATGCCTCAGTCCCCCTGTAACATTCTAAAAAATGATTCATTTCCTCAATCCTTCAAGGCCAGTCTTCCTACAACAAGACCTCAAGCGTTTCTTCCGTTCCCTCAAAATCTTCAGTCTCTCCGATCAGCTCCGCAGCTTTTCTCGTCATTAATATATTTTCTCAGGCTATTCAGAGGCCAATTCCTCAACTTCTAGCCTTGAGTTTCCCATAAAAACTGTCAAAAGTAGGTTCTTCTTAGATTGGTAGGTCATTAATTTGTACAGAATGAGCACCTTTTAATGTTTACATTTTTTACTTCCTGGATAGGTACCTACCTAACAACATTGAATGTGTTATTTATTTGCTAGAGTTGTATTTTGTTATAATTATGTACAGCTTTTTAGTTATAGGTGGAAGTCGGTTATATATTTTTTTGAAAATGTTTTATTTTCAACTTTTTAGTTTTTTTGAACTCAGGTACTTTTCAATCTTTAGTTTTTATTTTGTATATATAATCTTAATAGACAGGACCAGGTAACATCGAAAGCCTCAACATTACACAATGATACATTTTCATTTAAATTGACAGGTAAATGTTTACGAACAAAATGTATTAGTACGCGTTGACTTGATAAGCCTAAAATATATTTATGCCTTATGGACCACGCCATGTAACATTTTTTCAACTTTTTTTAACAACTCTGTATAACTATAGATAATTCCACTCCACCCTACGTACCAACCATCCTGTACATACGACTGCCCACGGACAAGAAGAAATTTGTTAGCTGCCTTTCTGTAAATTATAGGACGGAGTAGAATCCATCTCATATTTAGGAAGTCAAATCCGTCCTATATTTCAAACATCGTATATAACCCCTTTGGGGGCGACCCCATAAATTATTTATTTTTTTAACATTTTATATTATAGCCCTGTGTAACATTAATTCCTCTCCGTTCTTTATGCAACTTCTTATGAGCTATAAAATAAATATTGTTTTAATCACACTTTATAAATATAATTCAACTCCACCTTATATTTGAACCATCCTGTATATGATTTGTGTACGTCTACATCATATAACAGTCACTCTATATAATTTTAATTCCACACTTTTTCCAACATTTTTATACCACCAAACATCCACTCCACCCTATATTCCAACCATCCTGTATATACGGCTGCCTATGGACCACTATCATTCTACTCCGTCCTATATTTCAATCATCATATAAATGCAACTCCTTCTATCACTTTACTTTATGATTTTGTGTTCTATAACTAAACACCCTGTGTATAAACGCACCAAATAGCAGTTTAGAGTTTGACATGTGTTGTCACTGCATTTTCTATTAAGCCGGGAGAATGTGACAACCAAAAGCACCGTCTTCGCAAAATGGAAAAATTTTCATTTAAATAAGTATTTGCTTGTTATACAAACAAAACGAGCTTGGTACTCACTGATTTAAGGAGCCGAAAATACTATGCTTTACTACATATATGCTTGAGATGTACATAGAAAACTTCCAGTGCCTACAATTTCCGCACTATTACGTTGGAATTAAAATATTTATGAGGAAATGTCCGTTATGTCATTTCGATGAAATTTTTGATAAGAATTTTTGGAATTTTCAGCAATTTTCTGCAAAACTGCAAGTTGCACTGCGCAGAAAAGTATATGAGATCACCTAGGGATCTTTGTTAATAGATTAAACGTTAAAAAACTATACGCATCCATAAGGAGTTAAAATCAACCCATGTGTTCATTTACAAATTTCATCACTTTACCAATAGAATTCTTTTCCCAATTTGAAGTTTCACCAATCCGGATATATACTCTATTAAACAAGACCTTATTCATTCAAAACGATTCACCACAGGAGAAGAAATCAGGTAACATACATACGAAATAAAATTCATACGAATTCATAACCTCCTCCTTTTTTTGGAAGTCGGTTAAAAAACAAAAAGACATCCATTTATTTTCAATTCTCTTTAATACAGTCCTTCAGTCCTTCTCACAGATCTTAAGCTCCTCTTCGTTTCTTCTCAAGACCTTAAGTTTTCTATTTCCACAGCTGGTCAAGTTCCTCTGCAGCATTTCAGTTTTTCAGGGATGCTATGCTATGAAAAATTTGTTGAACATAGCTGCACATGATGATGATGAGGATATAATATTTGATTTTTGATCTGAATTTTGTTTTTAATGCTCGTTATGTAAATCGTTTTAACTAACAGCATCACTCATAACGCAAATTAGAATTCTGAACATGAAATTCAAATCTTCTGATTTATCGAAATCTTATAAAATTATAAATAATCATTCAAATTAATTACGTGCACGTCTGTATTGCATAATTATTAAAAGATTGTTGAGCACCCGAAGGACTCGGTATACAGAATAAATAAGAATTACCATTAATAGGCTTTCACAAAAGCTTTCACTCATTGTTCCTAACCGTTGCGACGAATCCTGAATTCCCTCAGAATCTCTTTGGTAAAGAAAACGTACCGATGCATTTGTACACGCGAATAAACGAAATCTAATTGTAATCCGTATCATGCGATGCAATATTAATCGTTGGAAATTCGAATCAGTTCCCAATAAAAGAGCCCCCGCTACCGGTAGAATTATGGAAATGTCATATTGTAATTGTCAATTCCAAGAACAATAGCGTTACCCCATATGCGATGTATAACGTGTTGATACAATGTATTTTGATTTAATTTTTGATTTCAAAGAATCGAAAGGGGTTACCATTTCGAGAATTTTTCCATACTATATGCAAATTATATTGAGTATCGATTTCATTGAAAATATAAAATATAGTTCACTTTTAATCTTGTGGCTGAAGCCATTGAAAGTGGTAAAAAGTGAAAGAATAATAGTAGGAAAAGAAAGGGAATACAAAAAAAAATGAAAGAAAAAATAATTTACATGCGATCTGAGGTCGGGAAGGGAGAAGGAGTGCGGTTTTAAGGGTAAAAAACGGTTTGTCTCGATTTCTTTCAAAACTCCAAGCCCTATGGAAAAAAGTTAAATCTCGAAGTAGTAGGGTTTTTATTTTTCTTTCAAAAAAGAGTTTTACGAAATTTGCTGAAAACTTACCGTTTTATCTCCCAAACACACTGTATTTTTTTTTGTTTAAATTATTTATTTTGACTTAATATCGAAAAAGAACCCTAATTTTCAATCGAAAATTCTCACATTAAAATATCTACTTTTTTAAAAAAGTCGGTGGGCTTTTTATTCGTTGAAATCTCTACTTTCTGATTGTGTAAAAAAATATATACATTACTATGGTAAATGTTCTCAGAAAATTAAGTTAAGAAAGTTAATATTTAATAAGACATCTACAATATTTTGAGAAAGTTATAGAATCTTCTTTAAATTATATGAGTAGATGCCTATCTATTGCTATTTTAAGATTATACTTATATACTTACCTACTGACCTACGGACAGTTTAACGCATCCAAAGGTATTACATTGAGGAAGGGATTAGAAGGGCCTTACTTACTTTCGATTCTTTGCATTTTCTGCGAACAGTTACCATAGTAATGTATATATATATATATATATATATATATATATATATATATATATATATATATATAACAAACAAAAACCCAGCTATTGAAAATTAGGGTTCTTTATCGATATCAAGTCAAAATCAGGTGAAAAAATAGTTATATAAATAAAAAAATACAGTGTGCTTGGGACATAAAAAGGTAAGTTTTCACCAAATTTCGTGATTTTTTTTGTAAAATATAAAAATAAAAAACTCAGAACTTGGTTTTTTGAATTTTTCACATAAATTTTAAAGTTATGTGAATAAAATGTAAACACAAAAGTTTAATTTTTTAACTTTTTTTGCCGGAAATCGAGATAAACCGTTTTTTTACCCCTGAATTACTTTTCCTTTTATAAGTGTTGTATACCCTTCCTTTTCCAATGGGTTGCATCCTACTATTTCTTTTATGGTTTCAAAAATTATCGACCCTGGTATACGTCAACTTTTTCAAATAAATAATGGGGTCTTTATACCTTTCGAATGGCAGTATTCCTTTCAAATAATATAGGGTATAGAGCCGCTAATTTGTAAACACAGAATATCACAAGCCTGTTTTCGTAAGGCCCATTTTCCACCTACGTTCTACTCTTCTCAAAGTATAGCGCAACGCCATGATCTACGTATATAAAGTTTTTTCATTTTGGCCAGTAAATGGACCTCATGAGTCTCGTTCAAGCTTACTCCAGCAGTTTATAACGGATCTAGTGAAAGGGGCTGGTATTGTCTGAAATATCTTAGTTTGACATTAGTAATTTCGCAATGATTGTTAAGGAAGAGTTTGATCATTTTGTCTGTACAAGGGTATTTCTGTGTTCAGTTTTTTCCTGCAAGATAGAAGTATTGCAAGATGTCTACAATAAGATCAACCAGTATTCCTATGTAAATGGTTATTTGTATACTGACTGATACATATCTGTTTGGAGACGTTTCAACTCCATTTCTGGCGTTCTCGGACCCTAAATGTGTCTGGGTGTTTATTAGGAATAATAATTTTGATATGCAATGTTAAACTCAGGAAAAATCTTGTAACCTAAATATATGTGTTTTAGAAGCTCCATCTTGTTAACAGCTAAACTGAAAAATCTGATACCCAAATGTCACTATAATTGGTCACTAATTGGTCAGTCGTTTTAAACTGTTGGCCAGCAATACAAAATTTTTTTAGCACCCTAAACTGATAAATTTGAGATCCAAATATGGCGTCCTAATTAGTATTGAACAATTGGTCAGCACTATAAAAATGTTTATAAAATTTAAAGATCATATAGAAAATGTTAGCGCTGTAAGTATATCGTAGAGAACTCATTCAAACTGAAATAAAATTACTTAAATTATATTTTATTCGCTCATTTAATTTCACTGTTACTGCAATGTTTCTTTATATGTATGCCATCCCTCGCAAATATTGCTGAAAATAACTAAATTCGGGATCAGCTATTTTCAGTTTGAAAGATTTGTATGCAATTTACTTAGGGTGCTAAGATTTTGTAACTGCTCTTAATTTTTATCAACGCTGTATATTTTTTTGTATTGCTGGCTAATTGAAAATTGATGACCAATCACATAATTTTTTCAGTTTAGGGTGCTGACCAGATAACGGTGGCCTCATTAATTACCTCTTAATTTACTTTGAACAATTTTAACCATATCGTGACCAACTGATATTAGTTACAATGAATTGTATATGATTTGCTTAGGACACATTTTCTCGATGTCATTGAAATTTTAAATAGTCTATAAAAATGCTGGCCAATTTTTCAAAATTAGTAACTAATTATGACATTAGTGACAAATTATTTTTCCATGTTTGGGTTTCAGATTGTTCAGTTTGAGGTGTTAAGTAGATGGAGCTGGTTTTAGACCCTCTTTTTTTTTCATTTTAATACTTGTCTACGTTAGAATGAAAATAAAAGTTAAGAAGTGCGTGGCTACTGAAAACGGCGTTGTATTCAAAATAAAGCTATAAAACTTTGTGTTTTATACATCTCCTAGATGTGACATGACCAATACAATTGACTTTTCATTCGTTCTGATAATAATTTGCTACCTTCACATATAAACGCTTGAGACACACAATCTATATATTTTATTAAAGTTCAAATTGTATGCACGACCAGTGAACGTCCATGTAAACTATTTATATTTGCAACTAATTGAATTATACGATTAGTTTAATTTATACGGTGTTTTGATGCAGACATACTATTTATCTGACAATAAATATATTAGCATAAAACTATTGACGGAAATTTGTTGGTTTATAAAAACTTGTTTAGGTCTGGCAATTAAAACAATTAAAAATAATTGTATACCCAATTCTATTTCCAAGGCGTGTTAATTATCGCTAAACTACGAGGGTAAGTCAAATATACGTAAGTATTTCTGTGTGATATATCGAAAAAACAGTTTTTCTTTTCCTATTTTGCCAGTAATGCTATTTTCCCTATGACTACGGGTGCGTTTACGTTGGAGCTGCGTTAATTGATTAGAGCATCGACGAGAGCAAAGATAAAAGCATAGCGTTGCCTCTGCTTGTATGCGGTGCTTATGTTGAAGCTTTAATAATAGCGAACATTGTTTAAATTGAGCGATTCCAAGGAATAAATTAATTCATAAAAAGAAATAATTCATTTCAATAATGAATTAAACATTTCCCGACTTGACCATACAACGTATGGTATCACACTCCCTCTAAGGCACGCTATGAGTGCCTTTAAGGGAAAATTCACTAAATCCCAAATATCCTGGATATCAAAAGGGTTTAGCTCTGTGGAAGCCCTTGCCAGGTTTTCAGGCCCGTGGTTGGAGTCGTGGCGGCAGTTTCCCATGAATTTCCTGACCGTCCGGGCTGTTCCTAACAGGACGGCTTTTTGCATTTGTTTCTAAAGATGTTCGTCCAGACCGAGGTATTTTAAGTTGTTTAATTGATGTTTTGGGACTAGTCCTGTCGTTGACATAACAGTTGGTACAGTTCGTGTGTTGTTCATGTCCCACTGAGTCTTTATTTGAAATTCCAAATCTCTATATTTGGTTATTTTTCTCAACCTGCTTGATATTTATATTATTGTTGTTAGGAATTACTATGTCAGTTAAAATTGTTTTCCCAGAGACTTTATCTACCAAAACTATATCTGGTCTATTGTGAGCAACAGTTCGATCGGTCAGTATTGTGCGGTCCCAGTACAGCTTGTTATTTTCTAAAACAGATTCTGGTTTGTATTTATAGTATGGTAATTTTACAGACTGTGATAATTCAAGTTTCAGTGCTAGTTCCTGGTCAAGTATTTTTGCCACAGCATCGTGTCGTTCTTTGTATTCAGTTGCAGTGAACGCTTGACAACCTCCTGTGATATGCTGGATAGATTCAGATGTTTGGCAACCGTACCTGCATCTGTCGTTGGTAATAGAAGGGTCTTTAACGATGTAGGTAGTTAAAATATTATTAATATTCATTTATGAAACACAATCCCTGCTAAAATCTCCCATGTTGAAAAAGAATAATGTTCTAGGTAGTATTTCCTAACCATAATAGAAATCACTTTCAAATATTTTTATACAATTTCAAAATCCAACAGTCACCATTGAGGATATACTAGAAAATGAACAGTTTGCATAAACGTTGTATTTAATTTCAAATCCACTTCATCCCACACTTTATCTAAAACAAAACTGTTTTGGTAATTTATTTCTTTTTGATTCCACAATGGGAATCTGACAAAAATTTCATTAATTAAATTGTCAATGTTCATACTCGATTGAAGCAAAGAAAATACGTTTATCTATTATCGCCGCTCTTATTGTTGATCGAGAGTGGAGAACGAGTCGTCGCGCTACCAATATACACAGATTTGTGGTAAACAGGTTTGAGATTTTCTTTGCTTTACTAGTATCGGCGCTCTTATTATTTATCGCACCTCCAACATAAACGCACCCTAAGAAGTGGATGAAGCTTATATCACTACCTCACTGGACTGTGAGATTCTTTAGAAAAGTTGGGAGTTTTTTGTTTACAATAACATAATGAAGGTTTGATCGGTGCCACTATATTTCGAATTGTACTTTTGACAAAAATATTACATATTTAGCTAAAATATAGGTACCCAAAATTAACGCAAGATTTTAAATTATCCCGCCATCTGTACAGTAAATTGTTGACAACTTGAAAGAAAATTATTTGACTTCTAAGAGTTTGGAGACCTCTTTTTGAGCCACTGCCGCTACGCATCACCGACAAATGAGCTTGACCGGTTAAGGGTATAAATACGAAGGATATTCTGAATTTCCCATCATTCACCTGATGACGATAGCAGATCCAAAGCTATTGAAACGTTGTGAGATCAATCATTTCAAGACGATGGAAGTCCAAGTAAACTTTGATGAATGGTCAGTACAGTATGGTCCAATGATACTTCTAGCCCAAAATGCATTTCAAACAGTGACACGTTGTGAATGCATTTGTTTTTCGACAATAATATGAGGGTTTTCCGAACGGCAATTTTGGCAATTAACAAATCCGTCAAGATGAAAATGTGCTTCATCGCATTTGTTCGAAAAATCAGCATCTACTTAGTGAGTATACGCTGTAGAGAGCTTCTTTCACCAACAGTCTCTCTCTCTCTGATGTTTCTGGATAACCAGTGTGTTTAGAGTCTCCAATTGATTCAGTTTCCCTAAATTTTGCAATTAGTCTCTTCATAGTTGACGAAGTTAAAACATTCCGGTCACAATTGTATTAAATTTTCGAACTGTGGCCGTCTAACTTTCATTATTTTTTAAATATTTTTCAATAATCAAAACACGTGTTGTATCGTGTAAGCGTCCATTTTTATTAACCCTAAACTTTTAGCTGTTAAATTGCTTTTTTCAGGGTTGCCAACAATTTACTGCATAAATGGCGGCAAATTCAAATCTTGCTTTAATTTTGTGACACCCGATATATATACATATCGCTTAATCTGGGTGTACCTGTTTCTTCAGCGTGAAAGTGTAATCAAAGTAAAATTTGTATGTGCTCCAAATCCTGCCTGTTTCACTGTATAATTCCAGATTTTTGTCGCATTATTCGAGTTTCGTCGGTATCTGTCCATAAAACGCCAACGTTAGAAACTATTGAATGTGACGTAATAGTTAACGTTATACCTATTCACTTGAAATTCATCGGAAATTTTTGGATGTATTCCAGCATATTGATTTGCTTCGTGTCCTCCTTTGAGTGCCAGTCACATCAAATTGAAGCTGATTATTCAAATATGGATCCTGTGCACCACTATTATTATTAACAAATTTCAAAGCGTCTGTTATCTTGATTCCACGAATTTTATATATTTTGGTGACTTGCCAGCTAAAGTAATAACTAAACAAAATATTTTATTTGGCCTCTCTTGGATTTTCTGCTATAATATCCGCCGATTTTATTTTCTATTAGTCGATTTATCCAAAGCGAGGTATTGCTAATTAAATAGAATTACTCCTCAGGGAGCGAAATATGTTTAATTTCCCGATGTTAATATGATTTGTTTTTCATTGGTTTGGAAAAGGTTATCAGATATTTTTAAATTGAATTATTTGCGATATTTAAGTTTACTAAGATCAACGGGAGATTTTTTATGTCGTAAATAATCAGCACCTTAGTAAACATTTTCAGCAATATCAATATTGTTGCATAAAATACCGTTTTGCCTTTTTAATATGTGAGTATGTGTTAGTTATAAATATTGATTATTAGATATCAATAGAATATGCCTTCGTTATTTTACATTCATCTTTTCTATTTTTTACGTTTGCCATTAAAGACAATCCACCTTTATCCATGATGGCATACCCTAGTTATATTTTTTTCAAATGACAGATGTTTTGATTGTTCACAATGGGTTCTGTGAGATGTGTCTTTTGGATTCCTGCCCCCGAATTGTTGTCAGGTAATAGACTCTTTTTATTATCTTACTACGCATTGATAATGCCAAGTGAGATCTTTGCGAAACGTCTGCAAGATTCAAACATGAATCATGAGTCAAAATAACGAACGGATGTACTCCCGAAGGAATACTAATTCATATATATATATATATATATACATATATATTCTCTAGTAAATCATTTTTATATGATACGTATCTGATTACATTTTAAATTGGTTATGCTTGCATGGGAATGCCAAAGACATATACAGATGTTGCTCAGGGACTTTGGGGCTGAAATCTACATTTAACTCCAAATAATTTTCAGAGATTGCCTCTTTTTGAACGTACTGCACATTTCATTACACAAAATCGATTTAGTTGGATAAAAATCGGGAAAGGTAAATATGAAATCAAACTATATATTATTCACTGCCTACAACCTACGAGTACAAAGGGATCTCAGACATTAATTTAAGGAATCCTATTGTGCTATAATATTCCAGCATGATTAGGTCATTTGAAGCCTATTTTTTCCAAATTAGGACCAGATATGTTTTTTGCAAAAATATATTGTAGACAATATTTATAATAAATGTAAATATGATCTCCATGCCAGAGAGTTGTTTAGACCAAACAGACGAAGACACATGTGTTTACACTACTCCAATAATGTGTGCAAACTAAGACATGACACACATACTGAAACAAAAATGCTGAAAATGTGGTTTGCACATGAATTTAAGGGAGACGCAGTACATGTGGAGGGGATGGGACCAACATACAACTGGGAAATAATGAAACCATTAAAATATATTAGAAAATATATAGGTAATTTTTTTTGCAGAAGGGCGATACAGAAATAAAATATAGAACTGTAATTAGATCACCAAACGGAATACGGTGGGGCACCTAAATAGGAAATCAAGGAAAATAAGACTCTACAAGACAGTGATCAAGAGTACATTGGTGTATGGATCTTGAGATCTGTTGAATGAAAGAACAACTGAGGAATAAACTAGAAGCATCTGAAATGGAGGCCCTGAATAAACCAAATAAAACATTAATGTTAGCCCGGGTTATGCATGAAACAATAAAACTAGTGATGGGGTTCTCGTATACTAAGAATCGACCAGTTTTCAATTCCTGGAAGTTCTCGAGACATCTCGAGAACTTGCGGCAAGTATTCGAAAACGGTTGTTGTTCGTATTCGTATGTACTAAAAGGTTTTCGGTTCTCGATTCTCGGTTCTCGGCAAAACTAAGTTGTCATCATATTTGGGGCTCGTTGTCGGCTCTTCTATAAAGTCCATTATATAAACAAATATTTTTAGGGTTCAACTAATGTAATAAGTAAGCTAAAACATTTCAAAACAAACAAAACTGAAAATATGAACTAAAAAGTCTAATATGTATATACAGGGTAGAAATAAATTATTTAAACAAAAATATAAATTTTTTCTGAAATGTAAATAAAATATTAATAAAAACAAAAATGATACGAAGTAACATCAAGATACTTTAGTATTACTTACAGAAGCTATTTAAAAATATTATAGCATCTAAATTTTTGGGTGACAAAATTGATTTAAATAGACGAATTACGCGGCTCTCTGTTTTGCTGAGATATTAACACCAGTTCTCGGTACTGGAGAAAGTTCTCGATTCCTAGAAGTTCTCGAGTACCGAGTTCTCGATTCTTAAAAGTATTTGATTCTGCAACAACAATCGAACTTGAAAAAAATAATTATAGAACATAGAGAAAAACAATTGATCTGGTGTCTACATGTACAACGAAATGGGGAGGAAAGAAAGTTATGAAATGTATACCAAGCGAGAACAAAAGACCTAAAATAACGTATGTATTAGAAATAAGAAGATCGTAACCATTCTACTATGAAAACAAAAAAGTTACAAATTTGACAGTTTGCGATACTGCGTTAGCTACTTATAACCAAGAAAGTAAAATAATGACAATATTAGCAGAAAATAACGACGTATTAACTTAATAATGACCCGGTAGCTCCAAAGAGTCACATCGTTGATATCTTTTTGACTTTAACTGTAACTTTATATGGTGATGAGGAATCTTTGTTTTAGAAATAATTGTGTCTATCCCAAATTTCATATTCGAAGTATATGAATCAAATCAGCGACCACAAAGCACTGGCATCAAATGTTTTTGTAAACTTAGTTTGGAACCGCAATGGATCGAAAAAATGAACTGACAGGCAAAAGCTCTCAAATTCTATTTGACCGGAATTTCAAAAAACAAAATGTGGTTTTAATGTGGGACTGTGTACAGTTGCACTAAACACACTTTGACGAACAGGGTGTAGCACTGGATTGACAGAATATTTAATGTTTTTTAAACATCTTCAGATAATAAATAGGGTGTGTATATTTCCAATATAAAATTCTCCCAGTTCATATAACAAAAAAAAATGCATAAATTTTTTGTAATTTTCTAGTTGTAAACAAAAATAACTCGTATTTAATATCAAATATATTACAAGTTTTGGAAAATTATATTATAATTCACATTGACTTACCCAAAACAAACGTGAAAATGCTATTAAAACTTATTAAAACTATAATGAGTTTAGTTCTGGTACCCTAGCGAATAGCCAGTTGTAGCATGCCAGGCATTTGCACCCCGGACACTGACAAGCTTCACCCTTTGAATTTGATATAATAAATGATGACATCACCTCAATCGTTTTATAATTATTTTTGGGACTTGATATTAAATTTTCAGTTACTTTAAAAAAAATCTAAATGTAAACACTGATGTCAACAGAGTATAACCTTTTTTCAAAAGTTCAAATTTTTTGTTCTTAGCAATTTTAATTTGATTATTACAAAGTATTACAGGTAGTAAAAACGATATTTAATTATTCAACACTTACTTTTGTTTGTTGGGAATATACCTACAAAGATAAATTACAATATCCAATACTTTTTCATTTTTCTGGTACGTGCTAGCCAAAATAATAATGCATAGGTAAGGACAACTATATATTATATACCTAACATTCTAGCTACATAACATACTTTCATATCTAAATAATTTTTGTTTCTAAAAACCAAACATTCGGTGATGAAATTAAGTCTATTATCAACATTTAAATCAGAAACTTGAGCATTGGATGTCTCTATTAGGCAGTTCTATGGATGTGAAGATATTTGAACAAGTATTCAGTAATAATATTTTAATCCTGAATTATAAATTTATAAACACAGAGTTTTGTAACCTATCACCAAACCTTTATTTAGTTTTTTCCAAAACGTTGTTTCAACTGCAAACCTGTCATCATTATGGAGTAAACCAAAACTGAAACTATGTTGCTTCTTGTTTTATTTTTTACATTTTAATGACTATTAAATTTTGTTGTTTTTTGAGCTATTAAATTGCTTTTTCAAGCATTCAGTGCCAAACTGTGGAGATGAAAAGTGGGACCGAAATTTGTTCAAATCATTTAGGAACAAATAAAGCCGAGAGAGAAAAAAATTCAAACAAAGTACTAAAACAAAATTCTGTAGGACGTCGAATTATATCATCAAAGTTGTTTAGAATCTTTCCATTAGTTCTAAGGAACCATATAGACATTATTGAAAGGTGTGGCGCAAATTTGTTCAAATCATTTTTGCAACAAATAAAGTCCAGGGAGTAAAAAGCATCAATCTAAGTACTAAAAAAGTACATTAGGAAGTCGAATTTTCTCACTACAGTTGTTTAGAATTTTTCCATTAGATCTAAGAAACCATATAGACATTATTGAAAGGTGGGGCGGAAATTTGTTCAAATTATTTTAGCAACAAATAAAGTCGAGGGAGTTAAAAAATTCAAACAAAGTACCAAAACAAAATACTGTAGGACGTCGAATTTTAGCATCAAAGTTGTTTAGAATCTTTCCATTAGTTCTAAGGAACCATATAGACATTATTGAAATGTAGTGCGGAAATTAGTTCAAATCATTTAGCTACAAATAAAGCCGAGAGAGTAAAAAAAAAACAAAGTACTAAAACAAAATATTGTAGGACGTTGAATTTTATCATGACAGTTGTTTAGAATCTGTTTATTAAATTTAAGGAACCATACATACATTATTGAAAGGTGGGGCGGAAATTAGTTCAAATCATTTAGCAGTATGTAATGCCGAGACAGTAAAAAGCATCAATCTAAGTACTAAAACAAATTACACTAGTACGTCGAATTTTATCATGACTGTTGTTTATTTAGAATCTTTTCATAAGATTTAAGGAACCATATAGACATTGTAGTTATGTGAAAAATCCGAAAACATGTTTAAACTGTTATAAGTGATTTATCATCTATGTTAGACCCCATAATAGATTAATTAAACTAAAATAAAAGCACTGGAAGTATTTTTAAAAGTTTAGCTTAAAAGTGACAATCAGCAAATATTCTACATTTTTGTATCTGTTAAAATTTAAAAAATAAATGAAAATTCAAATGGCAAAAGCATGCCATATGCAAGAAAAATATCTATATTCGTATATTTTCGTTTTACAGTTTGAATAATTACCACTTTATTGCCTATTTGTTGAATTTGACGTATTTAATTGACAGAAAATATTAAGAAACTCATAATTCTTGTGGAATACTACTGTATTAAGTCTACATTTGAGTTGAATATTTTAATAAATTTTGAAATACCATACGTTAATAAATTTGGATATTCCGTTCAACTCATTAAACTTTTTGTTAAACGGAAAACCGGCCAACAGGAAGCAATATTATCATGTTAAAAAAACCCAGATAATATTACAAAAAACGCGACAAAAGAAAAATGCTGCAGATTTGTCTAACAAATACGCCACCAAACTCTCTTCTAACAATAAGACTTAGTAATCATTGATGTTCAGTAAGTGTCAAGGTTATTAAGGTTACCGAACCAAGTTGGGATTTAGTTTTTTTTGAACGTGCAATTTTGCATGCGGAATATTTTGATCTGATTAGTAGTTGTTAGTTATTTTATCAAGGATAAATTCCAATGACCTTTGTCATATGTAGTTGATATTAGGCGCTCTTAAAATTCTTACTGTATTAATACATTTTTTGCGCTTTTGCTTGAAATCTTTTTTTAAGAATTAGTGAAATGCCACTAGCTCAGGTACTTTACAGAGATAAAGACCTTTTGGTGACAAAATTAGTAGTAGAACAAAACCAACGTCAATTTGTTCTAATGATAAAACATGACTAATTGACATAAAATTCAACATTTTTTATCGATGCATTTTTGTTTTATAACAAAAAAATTGGGAACAATTTAGTTTTTTACCTTTTACACAAAATCCACCTATGAAATCGTGTTTGCTACTATGGGCAATGTTGAAGAGAAATGAAAAACCTATTATACGCTCAATTTCGTTAATTGGTTTCTTAGATAATGAAATTGTTACCCGAAATTCCAAAAAAATAAATAATCGCTTATATATTTTTTTATTTTATAGCTAAAACATTCTTACTAACTGAAAGGGTAGTACTTTTCATACCCAATTCATGTTCTAAAATTACTGTAACCCCGGTAGTTTTTGAATAATTTCAGCCAATCCTATGGAAGACATATTTTTTTGAATGGCTATATTACCTCACCGGATGACCCTATCGATTAAATCACCGATGGAAAGTAGCAGAGTTGATCTCGAGACCTCTCATCTCACTTTTTTTAAATTTAAAGTATAAATACATATAAGTACTGGAAATATTTAGCCTTTCTCTACATTTACAATTTTTCGAATGGACTCGTCAGAAAAGTTAATACGAAATGGCTAAATGTTTTCAATACTTACATGTATTTATACTTTAAATTTTGAAAAAGTGAGATAAGGGGTCTCGAGATCAACTCTTCTACTTTTCAACGGTGACTTTTTCATCAGGATAGGGTCATCCGGTGAGGTAATATCCCCTTTCAAAAAGATACATCTTCCACAGGATTAACTGAAATTTTGCAAAAACTACCGGGGCTACAGTATTTATTTTTAAAGCATGAATTGGGTATGAGAAGATCTATGACTTCAGTTAATAAGAATGTTTTAGCTCTAAAATAAAAAAATATATAAGCAATTATTTTTTTTTAAATTTTGGGTAAAGATTCCATTATGTAAGAAACCAATTATAGTAGCTCATTTTGTAGGTTTTTCATTTCTCTTTAACATTGCCCATAGTAGCAAACACGGTTTCATAAGTGGATTTTGTGTAAACTGTAAAAAACTCAATTGGTTTATTTGTTATAAAACAAGAAGGCATCGATAACAAATGTTGAATTTTATGTATCAAAAAGTTCTAATATCACAGAAAATGCAGCCTTTTTAATTTTTAAGATAGCACACTGTTTAAGATCCAACACTCGAATTAAAACTAGTCAACTTTCGAATTTCTTGGTTTTTATTTTATGAAACGAACAATTCTTGGTAATTTAGTGGTAAGGTTATATTTCCTCATAAATTCATGTAAAACACCCACTGAAATGATACAATACATGATAATGATGAAAAATGAAATTTAAGGCAAATTTATTTTACTAAGGACACATTTTGATATAATAATATCAAGTTACAAAATTAATTACTACATCTTGTGTTGATAATAATCACATAAGTAGGTATTTTGGTATGCTATTAAACCATCAGTATTGGAGTTGGCGTAGATATATGACATATAAAAAAATATATTTCTTATGTCTAAATGAAGCAGATATTTTGCTATTGCCAAAAACATTATGCTTACATTATTAAAATTCTATTGCCACATAAAGAATGTAGCCTTTTTAAATTTTACATGAGCACTCTATTTATATTCCAAAAGTCGATAAAAATAATTAATAACTATAAATTGTTGAGTTCCTAGACGATAAAAATTATTAAAAACACAACATTTTTGGGTTCACATTTGATGAAATGACCCATTCTTTGATGAATGAATTGTAAAGCTATATTTGGGGGAGGGGGTTAAGTACAACAGTTTTTCCTCCGGGATATAAAAGTCGACGGAGCCGATAGATTTTTTCGTTTTTGTTTTGATTCATCCACCCTGTATATTCATGTAATGGTGAAACATCAGTCTTACATTCATGAAATTGAATATCGAAGGAAAATAATACACGTTGTTCCAAACACTTTTAAAAATGCCTGGTGCGATTATTTCTTAGAAAAAAATTCGTGTTCAACTCTGTACTATCTGATATTTCCAGTATTCAACTGTGGGATATAATAGTTTCAGATTTGACTACTGTTCAGGTAAATTCGTAGTTCATAGTAATAAACTGAGTCTGGGCAATATAATAATTCCATTTTTTCACTCAATAAGGATCGCCTTACACAAAATCTGTTTGATTTCCAGCCGATCCAAATCGTGAACCTCTGTGCCTTCTACTTAACGTTTTATACGACTATAGCTTTCTCATAATGAAGAATTACCCTCAAACCCGTTCAAGAAAGGCACCCCCAGCATAATAAGGCTTTGAAATGGCCATATCGTAAAACCGCTTTGTAGAGAATTTAGTGCATATTTGATGGTCCACTTCATCCAAGCGTTTGTCAGTTTTATGCAGGACCATTATGGTCTATAATGTTTAGTTAATAATATTGTAACATATAAAATGCATGGAGTCGCCCCACAAGATATACGGATTTATATGGTTTATATTATATTTGCAGCCTTATAAAAAATAATCGGGTGTATAAAGACAGGTTAATACTTTTGTGCCATTGATTAAATAATTCAACACCGACAACATTTAATAATAATAAACGTCCAAAGGATTATACATTTTAATCGGATTTTAAGATTGCCAATCGATTACTTTTGTGGGGAAGCTGAGGATTGAAATATAGAGAAAAATAACTTAATAGATAAATTGAGATGGAATTTCATTCAATTTATCACGCACTGATTTATTTATTTTAATCGATAGTTGAGAACGGTGTGTTGTATTTCTTCTCACGACGTTCTTCTTTGATTTTCTACTTTGGTTTAATTAATTCAGGAATTACTCGGATGAAATCTATATATAGACCAGAGCACAGTGGCGCATTCGTTAGCAAAATTGTTTTAATTCATAATTTTTTCTAAATGTCCTGGAGGTCTTGCTGATTATAAAAGTGTAAGATGGCACTTGATATCTTTTGACGGTATTGTTTAAACAACGAAAAACTATATAGCCTAGAAAAAATGCATTTTTTGCAATTTATTAATTTTTTTATATTCTTTTCAATATTTTTAATAAAAAAAGTCCTCACACCCATCATCGTATCTCCAACCCATTAATTGTTATGATTTTTTAAAAATTGGAAATCGCCGAAATTCCTAATTGAAATGCAATATTTTTTAATTTTTTATCAAAATTTTCAACTATATTAAACAAAATAGCCTAAATAGATTTTAAAAATTTTGTTTAGTTCAATATTTTTTTTACATTATAACAATATACTTCTATGCGCATGTACTTTTGAGAGAGGAGTATCTTTATCTCACTCTCATCTCGATGTATAAGATGAGTAAGAGAAAGGCAGACGACGCACTTGTAAAATTTTTTCGCGGTTTTTCAGCGGTAATACGTTAAAAAAACATTACTGTTTTTCATGTAAATTTATTAATTTTTCCAATTTATAGTTTAATGTAATGAGATTTTTATTCATTTTATTCACAAGCGAGAATTCGTCAGAAAATATACATTGTCCATGTTCAACAAGAATTTATTAATCGTTTTGGTGCCTTTAATGAAGCCAACGGTACACAATTTTAAAATTTACTTTAATCATTAAATTTAATAAAATTTTATTTAACCTAGTGTGCGTAGAATGCCACGGTTTTTCAATTAACATAGTCGAAATTGGGTGACGCCATTTAAAAATATTGTCGATGACGTCATATCTCGAATAACTATTATGTCACAAGGAAGGGTCGAATGTCAAAAATCAAATCAAAATCGATGTGTCAGGATTTTTTTGAATAATAATTTATTCGTTACTCTGTATAAAAATTGACCTGTTTCAGGATTTTTCAGTTACATTCATAATTACGTAGAAACTCCATTACTTTAGGACCTCACTGTAAATGTCTATCTTGCCTTGTATACAAAGGAATAAAATTTCAACGTAATACTGTTGTATGTTCATATTGTTGTAAAATCAGTGGGTTCAATTTAAAATTATAAAACTAATATTCACTTTCACTTTTCTAGAAACTTTTATTTACATCGAATATACAACAGCTGATTCAAATATCACAATAACAATCTTTCATATAAGCTCTTCACTCCATCAACTGAACTCGCGACCGTGGCGTGCTTCCTTTATAAAACCAGCGTCGAATTCTCCAGTAAAAATCATCATCACTCCTACAGGTGCCGAGTCTTTTCGAGAACAATTTTTGTATCTCAAAGCGTTTGTTGTAGTACGGAAACGAAACAGGGTCGGCTTTGGGTAAATTTCGTAACACTGCCCTCTTTAACTCTGATCGTCCCGATCAGAAACATCCCCTCCATGGTAGGGAGCAAGTCGATCTAAATGGACCACCTTCAACTTAGCCTTGGGGTTTCGACGGATCCGGTAGACGACGTCATTAAGCCTCTGGAACACCTCGTATGGTCCATCCCAGGCGGGTGTAAGCTTTGGGGATTTACCCTTGCTCCGTTGGGGGTTGTACAGCCAGACATTATCTCTCTCCTGAAACCCGACTGAATTGGCCTTGAGGTCGTATCGCGTCTTCATCCGGTCACTGGTGGCCAACATCTGCGTTCGGGCTAATTCGTGTATTGCCAACATGTTATATCGGAGCTGGTCGGCATAATCCTCGATGTCTTGGGAAGGTTCTTCGGGGGAGCAGGGTAATCGCAGCTCCTTTCCGAATAGGACCCTGGCTGGGGTCAGGCCTGTACTATTATGTACAGCAGAGCGTTATGACAACAGGAATAGGGGAATATGCTCATCCCAATCACGCTGGTTATTGCTGACGACCTTGGATAGGTGTTGTTCCAAGGTCCTGTTGAATCTTTCCACCATTCCGTCTGATTGTGGGTGTAATGGTGTTGTTCTCGTTTTCCTGATCCCCAACATCGTGCAGACCTTCTGGAATACATTCGATTCGAAGTTACGCCCCTGGTCTGAATGTAATTCCATCGGGACGCCAAACCTGCTGAATAGTTGTTCTACTAGCACCGTCGCTACCGTGGTTGCCTCTTGGTTGGGTATCGCATATGCCTCAGGCCATTTGCTGAAGTAATCCATTGCGACCAGAATGTATTTGTTCCCCCTCTCAGACTCGGGAAACAGACCGGCGCCATCGACGGCAATTCTTTCAAATGGGACGCCCACATTGTACTGCTGCATTCTATCCTTGGTCCGGGTCTTCGGGCCCTTACTGGCTGCACAGATGGCACATTTGCGGCACCAAGCTCTGACGTCTTCGAAGTAATTCACCCAGTAGTACCGCTGGCGAACTTTGTCAAGGGTTTAATTCATGCCCAGGTGGCCTCCGGTAATTTCATCATGTACTTCGGTCAGGATGGCTGGTACCTTTCTCTTCGGAACTACCAGTTGGGACTTGGTTTCTCGTCCATCAGCGCTTTCCCAGACTCGCTTGAGCATTCCATTGTCTACTCTTAGAGAGTTCCATTGAGCCCATAACGATTTCAGCACTCCTGAGTATTTAGCTACCTCGTCCCATCGTGGCCTGGGTGCCCCTCTCATTTTGAGTGACAAGATTGGTTCGATGTCTGGATCAGCCATTTGGTCCTGGATGCACTGTTCCGTTGTCCAGTCTTCATTGGCCTGCACACGGATCTGCCTGATGGAGATACCCTCTCGCTGTTCCGTCTTCAGACAATGTCCGCATTCCGCTCTAAAGGGTCTTCTGGATAGGGCATCGGCATTATTGTGCAAACAGCCGGCACGGTTTTCCACCTTGAAGTCGTATTGCTGTAATTTCTCCATCCACCTGGCCAGTTGTCCTTCCGGTGTCTTCATGTCCAGCAGCCATTTGAATGCGGCATGATCTGTTCGGATTAAGAAATGACGACCATAGAGGTATTTGTGGAAATGGTCTACAGCCCTTATTATTGCAAGAAGTTCTTTTCCGGTGACACAATAATTTCTTTCCGGATTCGAGAATCCACGGCTGTAGTACTCGATCACCCTCTCTTCACCATCCTGCACCTGGGATAGGACGGCCCCCAAACCTGTGTTGCTGGGGTCGGTGTCTAAAATGAACTTGCCGGACTGTGTAGGAAAGGCTAGGATTGGACTGGAACATAGTGCTGCCTTCAGTCGTCTGAAGGATGTTTCGCAAACCTGATTCCAACGGAAGGTCTCTTTTTCAGTGGTCTGCCGATGTAGAGGCGTGGCAATGGTGGCAAATCCCTCAACAAATCGCCTGTAGTAGGAACAGAGGCCCAAGAAGCTTCGCAGTTCATGCTTGTCTCTCTGGACTGGCCAATCACGGATCGCTTCTATCTTGTCCTCGTTGGTGCGGATTCCTGACTCGGAAACGACGTGGCCCAAAAACTCTACTTCTTTTTGGAACAAAGAACACTTCTTCGGGTTGAGTCTCAGGTTGGCGTTATTAATTCTGGAGAATACTTCGCCCAGGTCCTTCAGATGGTCGTCTAATGTCTGACCCATGACTAGAATGTTGTCGAGGTATACTAAGCACGTCCTCCATGTTAACCCGCTCAGTACATACTCCATTAGCCTCTCAAATGTAGCGGGTGCATTACATAACCCTAAGGGCATGACCGTGAACTGAAATAGCCCTTTACTGGTGGAGAACGCTGTCTTCTCTCTGTCGTTTGCGTGTAGACCAACCTGCCAATATCCACTTTTTAGGTCTAGTGTGGAGAACCAACGGGAGCCTGCTAGTGTGGTCAAAGTGCCATCGGTTCGAGGTAGTGGATAGCTGTCTTTCTTCGTGACGTTATTCAGCTTTCTGTAATCCACACAAAATCGGGTGGTTCCGTTCTTCTTTTTAACTAGCACAACGGGAGCAGACCATGGGCTGATGGATGGCTCAATAACTCCATTTTGTAACATGGGCTCGATGTTTTCCTCGACTGCCCGTTGTTGCCCCAATGGTAGGCGTCTAGGTGGTATTCTGATGGGTTGAGCCTTTCCGGTATCTATTCGATGCTGGATGATGTTGGTGCGACCGGTGGTTCCATCTTGACTGTTTAAAATTTGCCAGTGCTTTGTGATAAATTGCTTGGCTTTCTTCTGGTTCTCTGGTGTCAGGTGTGTCAAATGGTCAGCAAACTGTTGTAGGAACTCTTTACTGTGTCCTGTCTCCTTCACCGACGTCTGGTACTCTTCTTCGCAATTGCTGATGGTCTCTACTGGCTCGAAACAAGCTATCTCTTGACCATTGGCAATTCTGATGTCGTTGTTGGACAAATTCAGGACTCTGATTGGTATATCTCGTCCGGTTTTAACTATAGCCCGTCCAACCAAGTAGTCATGAGATGAGTGTACGGGCTCCACCATTCCAACGCAGCTCCCAGGATTGCTGTCTAACTGCCCATGAATAATCTGTTCCGTTCGACCGGGAATTATAGCTGAAGACTTTGCCACAAATTTTATGGGGGTGACTGATGTGTTGACGGGCCGTGTCAATACAAATTCCTCATTTAGGAACCAAAGAACATCACATCTCGGGTCGAACATAAATCCATGCTGGCTAATTAGGTCCATTCCCAGTATAAAATCGTCCTCAATATTCGCTACCAGGACCCTATGCAGGATCATGTTGTCCCCTATCTGTAGCACGACATTTGCCTTACCCTGTATTGACATGGACTCGCCGATGACTGTTCTGAGCTGGATGTAACTGGCCGAATTTCTGATGCTCTCAAGACCCTGGATTTGGCAGTGGACACAGCGGCGCCGGTATCGATGGTGATGGTAACTGCTCGCCCATTGATGGTGCCTCTGATGACTAGGCTGCCGCTATCTCGGCAAAATCCCCGGATGGATACTGTCCTGGGGGCTGGTGGAGGGTCAGTCAGCATTCGCCCCCTTATGCTGACTGGCTGACGGTCCCTGGACATGTGGCTGTTCTGTTGGTTACCCCTAGTCGGTGATCGTTCAGGTAGCCTCACTTGACAATCACGTTGAAAGTGTCCTGTGCGTCCACAGCGGTAACATGCCTCTCTGGTGCCAGTTCTTTGTGACCGTTCTAATATTTTGTTCAGACCAGTCAGCAGCGCTTGAAATGGTGACTCTGACTCTTCCTGGTTGAAGGAAACTGCTCGGACCCTCGGCTTGGACATGTTCATGACGGCTTCTACTTCCAAAGCCCGAAGTAGAGCTTCATTGCTCTTCTTGATGCCACTCAGTCTTAAATTTCTTTGTACTTCCACATCTCTGATGCCGTTTATGAAACTCTGTGTGGCCAACTGGTCTTTCGTTTCCTCTGGCAGGTCTGGGTAGGACAAGTGTACTAATCGTCTAATCTCTGCTTCGAATTCTTGGAGGCTTTTTCTTGATTATCCCATCCATTAGCTGTAGCCACGGCCTCAAATTGCCGTTTATACATGGGCCAAGATGAACTGCCGTCGAATGTGGGTGGTTTACTAAAGGAACCTTTGGTATTCACGGTGTGCTGGTATTTTCCTCGCTGTAAGTCCTGTTGCATTTTTTGATTTCTGTGTCTACCTTATTTTGGATGGCACTGATTTTATCTTGTACTTCACTTACTTCACTTTGTACCGTTTTTTTAATGGAACTGATTTCAAATTTCACCTGGCTTTGGATGAAATCGATGTCATCTACTTTGATTTCAAGAGTCTCCACATTACTTTTTACGATCTTTATGTCGTCGTTTATTTCTTTTATGTCTGATTCAGCTATTTGCATTCTTTCATTAACTGTTTCATTAACTTACTATTTGCATTAATTGTTCAAATTGCAATTGTCTTTTTTCTTCCGTTTTGCCTTGTTTTTCTTCAAATAACTTAAATTCATTTTGTCTATGTTCATCTAATAATTTCAATTCATTTTGTCATTTTAATTCAAGTTGATCTTGTTTTTGTTCAGATATTTTAAAATCATTTTCTCGTTTTTCTTCAAATTTCGAGAACAATCCTTCAAATAAATTATGTTGTTCACTTTTCATCGTGGAAACTAGATTTTCTTGTTTTTCTTCCATCGTGGCAACAAGATTTTGTTGTTCGCTTTTCATCGTAGTGACAAGATTTTCTAATTCTATTTTACGTTTTTCATCAAAAGATTTTACTAACCTTTGTTGAATTTCTTCTTGATGTTGTTTTTCCTTCTTGTCACGTTTTTCTAGAATCTGTGCAATTTTTTCGTCCAGTCCCTCTGTAACCTGCTTGACTATTTTTTTGGTAGTTTCGTCCATACTACGGGTTTCCATAAATCAAATTAGGATTTTAACTGCACTTAATCCTTTACTTCTGATCACCAAATTGTTGTAAAGTCCGTGGGTTCAATTTAAAATTATAAAACTAATATTCACTTTCACTGTTCTAGAAACTTTTATTTACATCGAATATACAACAGCTGATTCAAATATCACAATAACAATCTTTCATATAAGCTCTTCACTCCATCAACTGAACTCGCGACCGTGGCGTGCTTCCTTTATAAAACCAGCTTCGAATTCTCCAGTAAAAATCATCATCACTCCTACAGGTGCCGAGTCTTTTCGAGAACCATTTTTTATCTCAAAGCGTTTGTTGTCGTACGGAAATGAAACAGGGTCGGCTTTGTGTAAATTTCGTAACAATATTTTCTCTGGTTAACAAATTGACAAAAATACGTGACAAAATTAATAGTAGATCAAAATCGACATCAACTTGTTCTAATGATAAAACATGACTAATTGACATAAAATTCAACATTTTTCATCGATGCGTTTTTGTTTTTTGTAAAACCTCAAAAAATCGATAACAATTTAGTTTTTTACCTTTTACACAAAATCCACTTATGATTGCTACTCTGGGCAATCTTAAAGACAAATGGAAAACCTACAAAATGAGCTATTATAAGCTCAACTTCGTTAATTGGTTTCTTAGATGATGGAACCTTTATCCAAAATTCCAAAAAAATAAATAATCCCTTATATATTTTTTTATTTTATAGCTAAAACATTCTTATTAACTGAAGCGATAGATCTTCTCATATCCAATTCATGTTAATACTGTAGCCCCCGAAGTTTTTGCAAAATTTCAGTCAATCCTATGGAAGACATATTTTTTGAAAGGCCATATTACCTCACCGGATGACCCTATCATTATGAATAAGCTGCCGTTGAAAGTAGAATTGATCTAGAGATCCCTCATCTCACTTTTCTAAAATTTAAAGCATAAATACATATAAATATTGAAAATATTTGGCCATTCCATAAAAAATTATTTGGACGAGTCTATTCGAAAAATTGTTAAGGGGTGGTAGTACCTGTGTAACTACATCCTTATAATAAATATCTTGATGCAAGTTTTAATTTTAAGCAGACACATATTTATATTTCTAGCGTAAAATGGATTTGTGTAAGAAATTTAGCAAAATGGACTACCTAAAGTCCATTCAGATAGACAGTGATGATATTGATGGAGTAATAATTTTTAATATGAAAAGATGTACTTATTTTAAATTTA
Source organism: Octodonta nipae (assembly GCA_034190945.1). Lineage (NCBI taxonomy): Eukaryota > Metazoa > Arthropoda > Insecta > Coleoptera > Chrysomelidae > Octodonta > Octodonta nipae. The sequence goes on from CM067216.1 coordinate 26,537,579, forward strand.
AATATAAAACGGAAATTTGCCTTCTCTATTTTTTAACCTGTGTGTAACTATATCCATAAAATAAATAATTTCAAATTTTAATTTTAAGCAGACACATATTTATATTTCTAGCGTAAAATGGATTTGTGTAAGAAATTTAGCAAAATGGACTACCTAAAGTCCATTCAGATAGACAGTGATGATATTGATGGAGTAATAAGTTTTAATATGAAAAGATGTACTTATTTTAAATTTAAATATAAAACGGAAATTTGCCTTCTCTATTTTTTAACCTGTGTAACTATATCCATAAAATAAATAATTTCAAATTTTAATTTTAAGCAGACACATATTTATATTTCTAGCGTAAAATGGATTTGTGTAAGAAATTTAGCAAAATGGACTACCTAAAGTCCATTCAGATAGACAGTGATGATATTGATGGAGTAATAATTTTTAATATGAAAAGATGTACTTATTTTAAATTTAAATATAAAACGGAAATTTGCCTTCTCTATTTTTTAACCTGTGTAACTATATCCATAAAATAAATAATTTCAAATTTTAATTTTAAGCAGACACATATATATATTTCTTGGATAATATGGATTTATATAATAAATTTAGCAAAATCGAATACCTAAACTCTATTTAGCCACAAATGCTAATGACTGAGCAATGATAATATGCAAAATGCTGTTGCAAACGATTTTTCCGTTTGTATGTTTCAATAAAAGATCAAAACATTTATATCTAAGGAAATTTGGCTTGTCATTAAAATAAGTATTTATTAATAAAAATTTCTAAACAGGAACCGGAATCAACATAAAATTGCGTTGTTAACTAATTGAAGAATACCATTTTTTTTTTCTATTATTAACGATTATCAAATTGTATCAGCGTTTAATTTCTATATAATAATAAAATATGAAATGTACTGAAAGTTTAAACAAAGGAACCTACTATTATTTACTTATGTTTTATTTATGTTTTCATATTAAAAATTATTACTCCATCATTATTATCACTGTCTATCTGAATGGACTTTAGGTAGTCCATTTTGCTAAATTTCTTACACAAATCCATTTTACGCTAGAAATATAAATATGTGTCTGCTTAAAATTAAACCTTGCATCAAGATATTTATTATAAGGATGTAGTTACACAGGTACCACCCCTTACCAATTTTTTGAATGGACTCGTCCAGAAAAATTATAGAGAATACCCAAATTTTGTCAGTATTTATATGTATTTGTAGTTTAAATTTTCAAAAAGTGAGCTGAGAGGTCTCGAGATCAACTCTCCTATTTTCCATCGGTGGTTTCTTCATAGGGTCATCCGTTGAGGTAATATGGCCTTTCAAAAAAATATGTCTTTCATAGGATTGACTGCAATTTTGCAAAAACCACCGGGGCTACAGTATTTATTTTTAGAATATGAATTGGGTATGAGAAGGTCTACCCTTTCAGTTAATAAGAATGTTTCAGCTATAAAATAAAAAAATATGTAAGCGATTATTTATTTTTTTGGAATTTCGAGTTAAGATTTTATTATCTAAGAAACCAATTAACAATATTGAGCGTATAGTAGCTCATTTTGTAGGTTTTTCATTTCTCTTCAACATTGACCATAATAATAAACACGGTTTTATCGGTGGATTTTGTGTAAAAAGTAAAAAAACTAAATTTTTACTGATTTTCGTGTTTAAAAAAAAACAAAAACGCATCGATAAAAAATGTTGATTTTTATGTCAATTAGTCATGTTTTATCATTAGAACACATTGATGTTGGTTATGTTCTACTATTAATTAACCGACATCCAAAAAGGAGGAGGTTATCAAATCGTCGCGTTTTTTTTTTTCGCTTCTTTTTTTGTGTGTATGTTACCTGATTTCTTCTCCTGTGGTGCACCGTTTTGAATGAATATGGTCTTGTTTAATAGAGTATATATCCGGATTGGTGAAACTTCAAATTTTGGAAAAGAATTCTATTGGTAAAGTGATAAAATTTGTGAATGAACACATGCGTGCATGGAAATCGACCAATATCCCTAATATTTTAGTCGATTTTTCGATAACTCCTTATGGATGTGTATAGTTTTTTAACGTTTAATCTATTAAGTAAGATCCTTAGGTGATCTCATATACGTTTCTGCGACGTGCAACTTGCAGTGTTGCAGAAAATCGTCGAAAATTCCAACATTCTTATCAAAAATTTCATCGAAATAACATAACGGAAATTTCCTCATAAAGATTTTAATTCCAACGTGCGGTAATTTTAGGCACTGGAAGTTTTAATTGCGAATTTGAAAATTTTCTATGTACATCTCAAGCATATAGGTAGTAAAGCATAGTATTTTCGGCTCCTTAAATCAATGAGTACCAAGCTCGTTTTGTTTGTATACCAGGCAACAATCAAGTTTGATGAATTATTAGATAAGTATGCAATGAAGGATTTTAGATTTGCTTGGCACCGGCTTCAAAATATACTATTGGTAAGTAATTAATTTCTTCAGAATTAGCACCTTTTAATGTTTACATTTTTTACTTCCTGGGTAGGTACCTAACAACATTGAATGTGTTATTTATTTGCTAGAGTTGTATTTTGTTATAATTATTTTTGGCTTTTTTAGTTATAGGTAGAAGTCGGTCATATTTTTTTTTCAAATGTTTTTTGTCACCAAAAGGGCTTTGTCTCCGTAAATGACCTGAGCTAAATATTTAACACAACTTTTATATACAGAACCAGTAATATGTGAATTTTTGATTTTTTGTGGATTTACATTTGTGAAGATTGTAAAATACAGATATAGGTAATAACTATTTATAAAACGGCATGTCCTATTTATATGATGTACTTAATTATTAATATTAATTATTCCACACTTCTGATTTAACAACGTTACAAAGTAATAGTATTTGTATTATTTTCATTTAGTTCATGGGTCTGCCTAGTAAATACGGTTGTAATCTCTTATTTGTAATATTGAGTAAAATTTGCGTTTAATAATTCGATGTTTGTGTACTTTGTATTGTTTGAAAAGTTTAATAATGTTTGGCGTGTGAACGAACACTCAAACTTCTTCTCAATAATTCATTTTCCAGCGATGTGATGGAAAATAAATTCCATGATCAAAAATTCATGTATTCCAAAACAAATTTTAATGCAGTTTCTCGACGCTGAGATCCTCCTTGTTTGTTCTGTCTGCATTCTATCGTCCTGTCGCCTGATAGGTTGTTTTACGCTTGGCGTTACCAAACTTGGCTTATATTGTAATGAAATGAACAGGTTTTCTTCCCACATTTGAAATTCATTTTATTTTGCTGGTTTTTAAATATTCCAGCTGAACATTTATTCCCGTTCCTTGTAAGTTATACTCACTGACATTACACGTGTTACACCCAGAAGGAATAATTTCTTGAACTTGATTTTTAGGCAACATATTTAGTTGTTTATAGGATGTAGTTTCCATCTGAGCGAAATAATTCAATAGAAAACTTATGGAATACTATATGAAAGAAGAATTCGAGCTCATTTAACCCGAATAATGTTATCTATATTGGTGAAGCAAGACTACCTTTGGATACCAGGGTAATGAATGAAACACTGACATATTTAATACTGATATACTGCTATCGCCCGTAAGCGGAAGGGTCACCGACGAAGAGGGACAGCAGATTATACCGTTTGCTGTACCTAAACCGTTTTGCGCAAGCGTTGGCAAGAATCAAACAGAGAGCAAACATAACCAACAACGGAAGAGCCAATTGGGGCATTTTCGAACATGCGCATAAGGCCCGAAGTACAGTAAAACTTTATAGAAATATATACGTCTGGACTGTGATGTTTGCGCCTTCCTCTAGACTCTGCTAGCAGTATATCAGTATTAAGTATATGACTGACGACTCAAAAGCGGGAGGTAACGATGCCTGGTGTTAGTGTGAAACTGGTAGACAATAGGTTTGTTCGTAGTGGTGGCTGATCATAAAACACCAACCATTGCCAACGGTTTGAAAATTCTTCATGCGCAACCGCTATTGGCAATAATTGGAAACCGTTTGAAAAAATCTCTCTGCAAACAGCAAACTGATATCACAGAGCATACATAAAATGTCAATGGCTATTTTAACATTTTATGTAATACAAATGTTTTTGTTTTGTCTAAAACAGTATCCCATATTATTTTGAAATTTGAATTTAAAGTTAAAACTTATCGCGCTTTTTTTTTGTTTTGTACTTTTGAAGAAATATACATTGTTATTGCCGTAGTTGACAAATATTGGTTTTAAATTTTGATCAAATAGTTATGTTAGTTATAGAAATTTGTTAACTTATTTAGATAACTTATAGAAATATATGTAGGGTAATATATATTTTAATTAACCATAAGTGGACTTAAAGGACTTTTGTAGTTTATGGGGATACGTTCCAGGAAGGACCTTCTGATGTAGGACCTTCCCAACACATATTTAGTTATAAAATTGCAGGTTTTGTATCATGAACAAATACATCAACAGAGTTATTACATCAGATTAAAAAATATACCAACCTCGTTAGAACCATATGGCTATTAGGAATTTTAAGAAATTGTGGTATATTATTGCCAGAGAAATGCAAACACATCAAATTTCTGTATCTCCTACAAATTGTGAGAATCATTGGATCCTTGAAAGAAACTTCAAGAAATACGTAGATAACATCAAGCAGGCTGTGACAGAAAAACATTTGAAAATCTGTAAGAAATGTATGAAATTTTAGCCCAGAAAAGAAGTATTGTGCCTGAAAGTTTATTGTCTAGAGTATCAGCTGGCCTCCATACAGATTCAAGTGAATGCAATAATGATACAAATATTGACATTGAAAAAGAATCAGTTAAAGAATAGTAAATATAGAAGTAGTGAAAATAAGAGTGGATAAAAAAACTCCAGCAACAAAGGTTAGATGTTGAAAGAGAAGAGGTTTTGAAAACTATTCAGGAAGAATAAAAGATTGAAATATAAGAGAAATGATTTTTTAAAAGGAGCTGAAATCAAAAAAATATTTTTATATAAAAACATGTCTTAAAATGCCCTACAGAATAAAAAACCATCACAGTTATCAAGGTTTTTTGAAATATAAATATTATAAACCATTAATAATGTAACTATAGCATATGTGCAACACAACACCTGGTTTCAATGTCATCTGCCTCAAGTTCTGCCAGATTCTCACCAGTTCTCTAATTTCTACAGTACACTCTACCACTTCCATTTTGTCATCCAGGGCCATAGTATGAAGCACACAGCAGGCTTGAATTAAATTGACAATATCAGGCATATATAATGTACTTCATTTTAAGTGATATAATTGTCAGGACTTCTGCTTCAATATTCCAAAACAGTGTTCTCTAGCAGCATTGACAGGAACATTAAAATGTGTTTCTCTTTGTCCAAGATTGCCAGTCTCTAAATAGTATAAGTAAATGTGTCAGACAAGCATACCCATTGTCTCCTAAAATATGAAAATTATGACACTTTTGTGGTAAAGTTGGCACTGGAAACCCCAAGAAAACTTCTCGAACTTTCATATATGATCACAAACAACTTGTAACTGAAAAACAATAATATAAACCTCTGAGTACATTTTTTTTTCATTTAAATATGAATCAGGATAATTTGTAGGGTTGTCAATTCTTATGATTGTATCATCTATCACACCAATAACATCTGGGAAGTTATTATATTTATAAACTGTTGTTCCATTTGTAATTGTTCTGCTCGCTCAGGCCATTGTGTATTAAGCTGTGACAAAACTAATAACATAATACATCATTTTCTGTAAACCTGTACTAATATTGAGAAATTATATTAAATCTGTCAACATTATTTCTACAGGAGCCTGCTTCATGCCCAACATGCCATTAAAAATAGCACATATTCATAAGCACTAATTTGCCCATATTCAGCCTGCTAATGGAAATGTTCAGAGTTTGCAAGTCTGTCAACTAAATTTTGTTTAATAAATTCAGAATCGTTACACTTATTTCTGTTAGAAAGTTCTCATTTTACAGTTTTTATTTATAACCAACTCTACTTCATCATCACTGGATGAGCTCAAAATGTCCTCATTTAGTAATCCTGTCTGTACCAAAAAAAAAACATTGCCCAATTTAAATGATTTTCTTTGCTTTACCTTGAAAATATAACAATAATCAAACAATGCACATCAAGAATCAATACACAAAATAATTGGCAACCATTTTGCAATCTTGCCTATGTAGTCTACTGCGCATGCTTCGGATTCACAGTTTCGCCTTCGATTAGGGAATTATTCTGACGGTTGTATATCGTTGGAAATCACGAATCATCGACTCTACGAACACGGAACCACTTAACACCAACCATCAGCAACTATCTGAAATTCCTCTGCGAATGGCAATTTACGACAGCGCAGGACTCCAACGATTGCTGATGGTTGGCAATCATACTACGATCAAACCTAACGTAATGTTCCTCGAAGTTTCAATAGCCTTGAATCTGCTCGCCGTTATTGCCAACCATCGCCAACATTTACGTAGAATGGTTCGAAGAACATACACTGAATGGGTACCTGCAGCAACCAAAGCTCTGGTTAAGGTATGTCTACCACGCCTTCATTATTTGGCAACACGGAGAGAGAGAGAGAGAAAGAACTACAGGCATTTCTGGAGCATCTTAATGGATCACAATCATGACTTGTGGTCGGACAGTTTTCTCTTCTTTTGTCACGAAATTTTCGGAAAAACCAACAGAGCCAAAAGCCACTCCTAACATTTTTTTCTCGACTTTATTGTTTACTTGTTCTGTTTTTATATTTAAAATATTTTATGCTTTTTTGCTATTCCAATATTCCGTGTAGCTAATCAGATTGGATCCTTTCTCTATCTAGTTCCATTGGAATATTTTTGCGAACAAAGGATATTAGCGGTATGGTTGGAGTGTTATTAAAGTAATGAGAAATCCTTCATACTCCGTTACTTTGATATAAATCTAAACTGAATTTAAACGGCTCGCGTCTGATGGTATAATTTAACACGGTATTGACTGAAATGGTATGCAGCGTTAGGTCACAGTAAGAATTACGATTAATTAAAACACTAAATAATGCTGGTAGATAGCGTACAGGCATGTATTGAGGCAAATTTTAACGAATTGAGTTAGTACATGCAATTTGTTTATAATTGTTCCATTAATAATTATTAATGACATGAATTTCTAAAATGTGTTGTCCGCAATGTCAAAATCATTTAGGCAAAACCCATTAAGTAATGGTCACATTTCCGCTCGAAAAATAAGCGTTTAAAACAATTTCGGATATACATGGTGCTCCCGCAATATCTGATTTGAAAAAAATGTTTATAACAAAACAAACATCTTGTATCTGTTATAATCACAAAATGCGGAATATTTCGATGCCAAGTCCTAGGGTTGTTGCTTTCATTTCGAGATAGACGCAAACAATAAATATTTTGAAATCAAAATGTAGGGTTTGAAAATATTTCTCTTGGCAATCTACTCACTTTCTTAAGCTAGTAAATTATAGGTCTTAAAATTTATTCGTATCACGGCATTTTTAAATGCTTCAACCGCATCTTTCGAGTTTGAAAAATGGTGACCACACCATTGAATTTTGGAAATTTGTAAAAACATTTTGGACTTTCGCACTCGTTCGCTAGGAGGAGTCATCAAAGTACAATTTTGGGAATGAATAGTTTTTTTTGAGCAAACGAAAAAGTAGAGACTGCTAAAAAATAGTTCTCTCACCAAGATTTAATACATTTTCTGATCTACACAGAGTTATATGCCAGGTTGATAACTCAACACCACTGCTATTGACAGAACAAGTCCAATTACAGCACCAGTCAACTGAGCAGAAACTGCTCAAATGGAAAGAGAAGCCCCTTCATGGATGACATGTAAATGACGTCAACCAAGATTTTGTCGACAGTTCAGCGTCGAACTACTTGTTGATCTCAGGTCATATTTTTCCTGAAACGGAAGGCTTTATATTGGCAATCCAAGATTAAATAATTCCAACTAAGAACTATTTAAAGTATATTGTTAACAAATGCAGATATGGTCACCAAACATCTGAATCTATCGAACGTATCGCAGGAGGTTGTCAAGCGTTCGCTGCAACTGAATACAAAGAACGACACGATGCTGTGGCAAAAATACTGCACCAGGAACTAGCACTGAAACTTGAACTATCACTGTCGGTAAGAATGCCATACTGTGTATACAAACCACAATCTGTTTTAGAAAGTAACAACTACAAGCTGTACTGGGACCGCACAATACGGACCGATCGGACTGTTGCTCACAATATATATATATATATATATATATATATATATATATATATATATATATATATATATATATATATATTTATATATATATATATATATATATATATATATATATATATATATATATATATATATAGGTAGATAAAGTCTCTAGAGAAACAACCTTAATTGACATAGCTATCCCAAACAACAATAATTTAAATATTAAGCAGGCTGAAAAAATATGCAAATACAGTAGACATGAATAACACACGAACTGTACCAATTATTATGTCAACAACAGGTAATTTAAAATACCTCGGTTTGGACGAACATCTTTACCAACTAATGCAAAATGTCGACCTGTTAGGAACAGCCTGGACGGTCAGAAAATTCATGGGAAATTGCAGCCACGACGCCAACCACGGGTCTGATAACCTGGCAAGGGCTTCCACAGAGGTAAACCCTTTTGATAATTCAATATTTGGGGTCTAGTGAATTTTCCCCCAAAGGCACGCAGCGTGTCTTAGAGGGAGTGTGCTGCCAAACGTTGTATGGTCAACTCGGGGGATATAACTTACTAGATTTTTTAAATATATATAGTAGTTTATACTGAAGTTTTAGATTAGTAATTTAAGTTGAATTTCGTTGCTTTATAGACCCAATTGGTCGAATTCGACCACAGGCGATACCAGTTATTTTTATTACGTTTTAATAGTGTAATAGGTAATTGTTGTCAATTTTATTTCCTTGGACTATGGAAGATGTAAATAAATTGAGATTTGTTAGATGTGCGATTTCAAAGTTGGTCTCAGAAATAGTCTTTATACAATACTAACAGCAACTTCTTCGATCTCCCTGTATAAATAACTTATGCGACGCGTCAATTCGGTTTACTTTACGATACGATTTACGGTAGACATATACCCATAGATGGAGGTTTCACAGCCAAGAGCGATGATGAAATTCACTTTATATCTGTACTAAACCATAAATAGCTTTTGTATGTTTATGGTTGATTGATATCTCATTAAACTTGTCATGTATTCAATCTGGAGTTAAATCAAGCCGCCAATTAGTTATATAAGTAGGTGATAATGTGTTTGAAATTCATACACCAGATAATCGTTTTTGATGTAGGGGTTTGAATTTCCTCACTAGGATTTGCTTCTTTAACCCTGATCAGTCCCGTGTATAAATTTTAAACGGTCTTGGTCATTATAAATTATTATTCTGCTCTTTTAATGTAAACATAGATATTAATTTAAGTTTTGTTTTTATTTATTATGGTATGAAAACCACGTATATAATCAGAAGATCTTTATAATTATTACATGCGGAAAAAGTACTTTTGGGAAGCTGCGACAATCTAACATCCCATAATCAGCTCAATATTGATCACACCGATTTCTAGAAATCGAAACTACTGCCAACTTGATATCAAAGTGGCACAAAAAAAGAGAAAATTATTGTTGGTTTTCTTAGATTTTGCTGCGGCAGACATCTTCTCGTTGAATGTTCGAGACAAATATGACTCTCGATAGAGCACTGGAATCTATAGGTCGCTGGGGAGGTATAGCGGGTCCTGATTGGTCGGTGGAGATGAAGCGGGCGGGGACTGTGCCTCTAGCGTGTTACGTCAAACAAACTTACCAACTTGTCAAAAAATCTTCGTTCACTAATATTCAAATTTATATATTAAAACATTATAGATATACAATGTGGTTGTAAACGGAAATCGCAAAATCCTGTAATAACTGTGTTCATTTTTACTACAGTTTCTCAGAAAATCGAAAGAAAATATGTCATGCTTTGAATGTTGACTGATATCCCGAATATGGCTCAATCCATTTGGAACTTGCGGAGTTTCATCGCAAGAGCTTTTATTAAAAAGTAATACAATTTTTATGATCATCTTCCACGAAACGGAGAATGAATTTCATAGGGAAATTCTAGACTGATGCGTGCATAGCGTCTGTTTAATATATATGATATAGAAAAAATAGTATTGGCTACTTGATAGTATTTGCATTTTTATTGGGAGATTAGTTTGTTAAGGTCATTAGAAAAAAAGAATTTTTTTCGGCTTGTTTTTGTTGAACTTACGAAGAATATTTCTCGTAATTTTTACAGCAAATTACCAAAGGAATTATCCTTGCGATGTATTAGATTGTAGCTAATTAATATTTACGGGACCGGTATAGTAGAATTAATGAAATTGGTAAAGTAATCCTTGAAAATTTGGGTTTATTTCTCCTGAATCAATGCCTAGAATTTCAGGATCTTGTCTAAAACTGAACCTAGGATTGTCAGTAACAAAGACTGGACAAGGGCATTTTCAAATTTAAAAAAAGGCATATCATGATTAAAATTACACAAATCCTGGACCACATCTATCATCATATTAACAGAATGTGCAAGGGAAAATGTATACATGTTAAAGATTTATAAACTTTAAAAATCCTTGAGAAGTCATATTTTTTGTTTACGGTTGTTAAAGAAACAAACAATCTCGACAATAGCAAAAAATGCCTTGGGGTGTTTCTGGACTTGGCGAAAGCCTTCGACACCGTGCATCATAATATGTTACTTGAAGTATTAGGTTATGCAGGTATTAGAGGTTGTGCGAGAAAGCTAGTTAGCAGTTACTTAATAAATAGGCAGCAATATACGAAAATTAATGGATGTTTCAGTGAAAAAACTCCTGTGAAAATAGGCATTCCCCAAGGAACGATTTTAGGTCCGATTCTGCTTCTAATTTATATAAACACACTTTTGTCTTTGGAAATAGACGCAAGAATAGTATCCTACGCAGATGACACCGTTATATTATTTAGGGGAACAACATGGGAAAGTGTCGAAGAAAAGGCGAAATCAGGCCTCTACAAAGTTAAAACCTGGCTAGACATACATCAGCTAACCTTAAACGTCAATAAAACTAACTATATAGCATTTGGTCTATATAAGACTAACAAACCTCACTTTAATAATATTAAAGTTGAAAATATAAACGAACCTATCAAAGAAGTCTCACACACAAAATATTTAGGCAGAATTATTGATAGGCATTTAAGGTGGAATTACCACATTCAGTATGTAACAAAACGGACGCGCAGCTTAATTAATAAATTTTACCAACTACGGGATATATTGTGCAAATCAGTTTTAGTTGTTGCCTATAAAGCTTTCGTTGAATCGCTGTTTAGGTATGGTATTTTGGTATGGGGTGGTTTATATAAGAGTAATTTAAAAGACCTTTGTACCGTTCAAAACTACATCCTCAAAATAATTTCCGAAAAGACATATATTATCCCACAAGACTGCTATACACGGACATTTAAGCAAATTTAAGACAGCTCTACCTGCATGCAGTATGTATGCATGCATTTAAGAACCATAATGCACTGCAAGTATGTACAAACACTTTTTATGAAACACGAAGTTACACTCAACAGCTAATTAAAATACCTAGCATTCAAAAAAATATCAATAAAAGATTTTATATATACTTAGCCCCTAAAATATTTAATTTAATACCTACTGACATAAGGAATGAAACTTCTGTGAAAAAATTTGCTAAATTATCCAGAGAATTTATTGCAAAAAATTACAATAAGTTTATACACCTAGTCGATTAACATTGATTATATCATTATATGTAGTATTTGTAAATCTCTACCAGCATTTATTCAAAATTACAAATTATGTATTATAGGAAAAAAAAGAAAAAAAAGTTTTTTTTGTTTCGTATGTATATATTGTTTGTTTTTTTTTGTTTTTTTATTTTCACTTCATGTTATAATTATGACATGGGACGCACTGTACAAGTGTTGGGTCACTTAGAGTGCAAACCAGTTTATAGAATGGCTTATTGATAATTTGTATACTGCCAAAATATTTATTTATAACAACTGTTTATATCATTTTACTATATAAATAAATTTTACTTTTTTTTACTATATCTGATTGTTTTCAGGCCATTGTTTCTTAGCAAAATGATTTTTACGATCAATGGATTGGTGTTTTTAATGTATAACATTCAGTCATAAAATAAATAGGTACACACCAATATAATCATGCTACTATCTGTAAGTTCAACATGTGTTATACACATGTTGGTCATATATAGACTAATTTTATTCCAAAAAATAATGGATATCCTTCACTATTTGTTAATTTAATATATTTTAAAGATATACATACATTTTTGAAATTTAAAACATCTACAACCTGTAAGGAGCATGCCTTTTATTAGTTTTTCTATTTCTGATTGGTTCATTTTGTGCTCCTGACAGATTGCTTGTGGTTCTGGAGCCTGGAACATCAGCCGTGTTATTTCTGGAGCCTGGAACAACACCCGATGTCTTTACTACTTTCTTTACATTATGGACGTTGTCTCCAAACATCTGCACAAGGAAATTCCTCATAACAGCACTATAAGACCCTGGATTTAGTAAATAGTTCCTGAACGATAGTTTTTCGTGTATGCTCGCATCCCGTAACTTCTTCACCAGCTTCGGATCACCAAGGCAAACTTTCCTGAAAAAGTCGCTAGACTTCGAAACACTCAACAGCGATTGAGGATCCAGGAATCTGAAATTGAGAAAAGCACATTATAACTAAGAACAATAGCAAATACCAAAAATAATATTAAAGAAATAACGAAAATCACTTACCTGAACATATTCACCCACATCTCCACTGGTAGAACTGGAAACAATTGCACAGTAGCCAAAAAAATTGAAAACATGTTGAAGTCACTAAAGCAAATTAATGAATGAGGGTTTGTTTGATGTGGAGCCTGGTTTTCACTAAAGCGTAACGGTTCCGGTTCTTACGTCAGTGAGTGGTTGGTTGTTGATTTTGTGGGACCAATCAGAGTAATGCTAACCTTCTCAACTAAATTATGCTCAGAAGTTTAACAAAAACAAGGAAAATACAAATCAACTGGATATTGCAATAATTATCTACTTAAAAAAATTAACTATGTATTATGATAAATATTTCTGATACAAGAGAAAAAAGAAAACGCAGAGCTTATCAGAAAAGAGCAAGAAAGGACCAGGTAAGAAAAAAGGCAAGAATCGGCCAGGGAACAAAGAAAAGAAACGGTCAGGGAACAAAGAAAACAAGAAACGCCAAAACCAGGCAAGAAAGAAATGCAGAAAAGTGAGAAGGATAAAAATAATAACACCAATGTAGAAGATGAAAAGAAAACTTCAGATAAAATTTAAAAAAAGACCAGATGGAATTAACGAAATATCAGTTTCAGAGAAAAACACCACAAAAATTTCCCAAAAGAAGGATGAAGTACCCAAAAAACAAAGTGGTTAGTATATTTTGTTGCAAATATAGAATTTTGAAAGTAATCCTCGTAGAAAGAATAAAATTACTTTACTTCTAAATTCGTAAGTAAAAGTCCTTGAAATTAATAATTAATCCAGGCGTATGTGAAAGGCATTTGTTTACTTTTCGCAACTTAAAAGGTTTCCCTTACTAGGTGATGATTATTATCCGACACTGGAAACTCGAAAATAAGTAACCATTTGACGTATATTCGGTTGCGAATATTAGTAACAAACTTATGCTCGATGAGTAAAGGAATGAGATTTTGGAGGTACTACCAAATATTGAGACACTTCTATGCTGCCACTTCTTATACAGTGGGGTCCTAAAGTAACGCATAAATATTTGTATTTTACAATTGTCCCTAATGTAAATCGACAAGAAAAAAACAGAAATTCACATATTACTCGTTCTTTGTATAAAAGATTTGACTAAGTTGCGATAAATATTGTTAACTAAAGAAAATATAAACAAACATAGCTGTCCTTAAGCAAGGGATTTTCAACATAATTAAGAATGTCAATAAAAAATCCTGTGACAGGTAATAATTACCCCTAAAAAAATAAATGAAAAGGGATAGCTTGTGAAATTAAAATTATGAAAATAAAAATAATCATCCTTAAATAATTTACCATAAAAGAAACAAACAGTGAACTCTATTGCAAGGGTACTCAAACAGTTATTAGCTTTAAAATTATTTCAACAAATCAGCAAGAACGCCACAAAACTTCAACATCTTTTTCGATGTCTGTCCTTTTCTCAAAAATATAAAAGATATGTACTAGAGTAGTTTTTCCCCCAATAGGACCGATGTAAAATCGACGCAGTTTGTTCTAGAAACTTCTCGACGTCTCCTGGTAGGTGTTAAACAAATCTCCATGAGGTTATCGAATCAGGTCGGAAATTGCTATACCTTCAGCCTTACGAATAGAAGGGGGAGACTGTACCAAGTATTGAACTTCTTAATAAATCATAATTTGAATTCGAACGCTCTACGTAATCAAAGAACACACGGTAGGGTAGTATAATTAGATCAATGCTTAAACGAAAGGAAGTCAGGGGCCGGGAAAAAGCTAAAAAGCTATTTAATAAAGTAGATGTACGTTATGTAACATTTTTTATATGGTATTTCCGGCTTTTTACATGATTGCAAACGCATAAATGGTATTGAGTTGTACGACCAATATGGCGACCATTAAAATTTTATCCAGATTTTCATCCATAGCAACAATAAAATTTAGAGTGTTTCATCAAAGCATAAATGCATTTTGTAATTCATTCACGTCATACGCCCATAAAATAGAAATTCTCAACAACAATATATTTCGCGTGTTCAGCAAAGCGATGGTTGTTGAACTTGTATGTAAAAAATTATGAAACTATACATTTGAAGTTTCATTGCAGTTCGTATGTGCCGAAACATGTTGAAGCACTCATCGTTTCCCATAAAAGTAATTTTTGTTGTCGCACGCTTTCGAAATACAAAATTCAAAATACATATAACGTATAATTCTGAGACTGAACATTTTTGAAGCAGTTAAAATAAAAACTATAAAATGCCAACGGGCAATTTTCAAAACAGAGTTACTTTGGAATATAAATATATAATGCTAATTACCTTTGCATTCTCTACAATTTTATTATACTATTTTAACGTCATAAGTTATGGAGAAAGTTATGAACTATCCCGATATAGGGTTGTTCAAAAGTAGATAAGCATTAATAATTTCGTCCTTAACTATGGGCATCCAAATCGATTGAATTCTACGGAAGTAGAAGCGATACAATCGCCCTCATTTATCATTGATTTTCATTGTGCGCTTCGTTATATGTGGAGTAAATCCTATAACTAGTGATTTTAGTTAAAACTTATTGTATTAAACGCTAATTTCTGAGACCCCTCCCCCTCTAGATCAAATTACATGCCCACCAGCCAAAAAAAGCGAAAACCGCCCTTTCCTGGCGACTCTTGCAAGCATCTTCACAAATTTTGGATTTTTCGATTTCTAGTTGCTTTATATAATTTTTGTGTTCATACAGTGTGGAACAGCCAAATGGAATAAATTCGATAACAAATAAAGCAGGGCGTGTTGAAAAAAACGCTTGGACACGTCGATTTGTATTTTTACATGCGCATTTTTTTCAACAATAAAAAATAATATAGGGTGTGTCATGTGACAGTGGCCAATACGACCTTTCTTATTTTAAATGCAAGTCGCTGTATATTATTAATTTTTTGGATTCTCCAGAACATTCTAAACATAATCACCATACACCATCTTCGACTGTTTCGGAAATATTAAGTGTTTTCAGATTTATTACAACAATTAACATTAAAAAAGAATATTATTTTATTTCACAAATTCGCTGCATTACACTAAAAACCTAATAAGTAATACTGATTATTTCTTAATGATATGAAAAAAAACTAAAAACCATTAATGTCAATGTAGGAAATGTTCAAAATGCTCGCCGCGAACTTCTTGGCAACATGCTAATCTGGTATAGAAATGTCGTCTAACGTTACTCAACATCTCCAGCGTGACTGTTCTAATCGAAAGCGTGATTCGTCTTTTTAGGTCATCTAAGTTGAGGGGTTTAGTTTTGTATACACTACTTTTGACATATCCACACAAAAAGTAGTCCAATGGCGTCAAATCAGGAGATCGTGATGGCCATTCTATCGATCCGCGCCTCCCAATCGGAAAAATTTGGTTCAGGTACATTAATTTCGTAATGGGTCCATCTTGCTGAAACCATATTGTATTGGCAGGAACTTGTGGGTTTACTGGGTCAGGATATAAGTTTGTCAAAGTTGGCAACTTTTTCAGGATATTGCTTATTTTTCGTTGTCATCCAGTGAGGATTCTCAACATGTCCGTTAACCTTTGGCTGACGACCTGGTCTAAAAAAAACACAAACACGCGGTTACGTCCCACAGACGTAAAAATAAAAGTAATAAAAATAAAACTATATAAGCATGCAAATGACTTATAACTTTTACAGTTGTAAGATAAATAGCCTTAGCGAATGAAATTAAATATAAATATATAAATTAAACTTCAAATTTAAAGATAATCAACATTTATTTATGAGATCGCTTATGACGCTTACTAAATTTAGGAACATAGTTCAAGTCTTCAGTCTTTTTAAACTATTATAATTTTTAACAAAGTGACTTATAAAATCCTTACTTCTATAAATATGTATCAAAATAAAACGAAATTAGAAACTCTAACTATAAAAATAAAAAAACTGACAACGCATATATTTGGCACATTTTACTTCCGCACTTTGCAGTCACTGCAGACTTGAAGACAGCATGTAAGGCACATAGGTTTCTTGCGTTGATGACAAAAGTACTTTGTTCGCCTTTTCATTCTACTGGGACATATTGCACACGTCTTTCGAATACCTGGATCAGGATCAGAACTTTGTTTTGGAGGTGGAAGCTCAGGCATATCAGTGGGTCCAATAACTCGTTCTATAGTGAGCCGTAATTCGCGTGGGATCCTTTCATTGTACACGCATAATTTCATTTCAGGTAGGACCAATTCCCGTGCAAGAGAAAGTAGAAAAGGGCCACGTTTCATATTAATTTTATTGGTGCATTTATTATACAACACATAAGAATTGACGCCGCTCATATCTATTAATCTGAAGAATAAAACCATAGGCCAGCGTCGTGTTCTTCGAGAGCACGAATAATTAGAGCACTTTTTGTCCACTTCGTCCACGCCGCCTTTAGTCTTGTTATAATCTATGATCATAACAGGCTTTTTAGTTCCTTCATCAGTCTCTTTGTTGTGGTGCATAGACGAAACCAGAATAACAGCTTTATTCGGCTTAGTTACATAGGACACCATGGTATGATATTTAGTAAATCCGTACAATGAAGTGCCGACTACCCTGTCTTTATGAGGCTGAAATTCTGGAGGAATTTCTTTCTTGTTTTTTTTTCATAGTTCCCAAGTAAGTCAATCCACGTTCTTTTAGAGCAAGCAGTAATTCTATCGATGTGAACCAATTATCTGCATTTATGTTACGGTTACTGCCTTTGAGACCTTTGCTCAGACGAATTACAGATTGTGAAGGGATTCCAAGCCGTTTTTCTTCTTCATTTAGACCTTCACTATCGGATCCTCTGCCATGATAAACATAAGCATTGTATACATAAAACGTGTGAGCGTCTACTAGCAAGAGCACTTTCAGTCCATACTTATTTGGCTTATTAGGCATATATATTTTGAATTTACAGTGTCCTCTAAACCCCACAAGCATTTCATCGATACAAACATGGGTGCCCAGAGTATAATTTTGCTTGCAATTGCTGATAAATGAATCAAATAACTCTGAAATTGCAGCGAGTTTATCATCTTTTAATCGCTTATTTCGTGATCTTCCAACGGCCTAATATTTTTTCGAGTCTTTTTCGGCGGTGCAGAAATCTGAACTTTATCAACCACAGACCGTTTCCGAATTATAGGTTTCGAATTTGTAGATGAAGCTTCATCCACCACGGGTGTTTCCCGATCCTTTGAAGCAGTCTTTCTCTTATAAGGCATTCTGTAAAAATAAATAAAACTTATAAGCCGACATTACGTCCAGGAGACACTATAAGCATGCATACACAAACACTGAGGTGACGACTGAGAGACGTATAAAGTTTTGTACATAAACACCGTACTTACGTCTGTGAGACGGCGATGACTTCGATACGGACACGTGTGCACTCGCCGCTTACGCGACGTCGACCGCGGCTTCAAAATGGCGGCAGAGGAAGGTAGCTCGGGAGGGGAAGCCGCGCGCCGCGTATTTTAGAAAATATTATTATTACAAAAATATTGACGTCTGTGAGACGTATAGGTCGTCAGTTAAAGGTTAAGTGTAAATGTGCTTTCACCAGAAAACAAAACATCTTCTAATTGGATCACATTGTTATCTAACCTTACCATCATTTGTTCACAGAAATACGTTTTCCTATCGAGCTCGTCGTCCATGAGCTCCTGAGTAGGCATCATTTTATAGGGATGCATTTTACTTTCCTTTAATACTGGAAAAATTTATGGGTGGCTAACGTTGAACAGTGGGGCTGCTTTTACCCGAATTATGTGGGTTTTCTTGAAACTCAAGTATCATATCCAATTTGGTCTTACATGACCAAGCTCGCTATACTGCTTTTCTATTTTGCCAATTGTTCCTTGGGATACAGGCGGCAAATGTGAAAAATTTTGGACCGATTTTCTTATATAGTAACTTTGGTGGAGGCGATGATATTAAAGAAAGGAAAGGTCTGTTCACAACCTGGGGTGTAGTAAATTGGAAACAGTTTGGAAATAAATCGAAATAAATGCCAGTTAACCAACTTCAAGATGCAGGTTCTCAATTGGTCTCTATATACAGTGGGTCTTCATAAGGTGGAATTAAGTGGAAAAACTTCTTATGAATAATGTTTAGAGAAAACTTATTCTTCGTAAAAGGATTTATATTGACGGGATTTTGGTGGCTAAGGCAATAATTGATTATCATCAAAGTAACTCAAGATAAGTCGGCCATACATTCTAAACCGTTATATCTAATTAATCAGGGAGATGTCTCCGGTATAAAAATCAAATAATAATTTACTCAATTCAATGAAAGAAAGTTTATTTCTTGTTCGAAAGTTTGAAATCGTTTGTCAGCATCATTGGGTTCTACCCTGAACACCACAGTTAAAGTAAGCGATGAAAACGTCTTTAGATTAACTCCTGTTTGGTTTAAAATTCGAGGATATGTTCCTAATAATATTTTTACGAAAGAAAATTTTAACAGGTATTTTTCTTATTAGGGGAAACACAAAATTGGCTAACAAAAATGCGAAATAAAAATAATTTAAATTTTGTTTGGCATTGAATACTTTAAAGGGGGTAGAAAAACGGGCAGCGATGAGGTACATTATGGTATGTGACACAACTGATTAAATCAACAAATTGTATACACGTTTTAGTTGATTGGCCTACTTTCTGGCTGAATTTAATCGTTAATAATACTTGCTAAAATGAATTCAATGAAATAAAATTGTAATCGATTTTACATACTCGATGATTTATGCGCTGGAAAATGATTTTCACTTGCGGAAATATTACAGTGGGAAGTAACATTTATACACAAGGGTTATTCCATATGAATCTATTACAAGGGTGAGGCCGCACTATCTTAAATTCCCTTATATTTCCGAAAAGACTGATTCTTACCATTAAATCACTTTTCTACAAAAATTACGCTACATAAAGTTTGCAGAATAGGAACAATTTATGAGACAATTCATGTATAGAACAAGGTATATAAACTGTTAATTGAAGAAGAAGATTAAGGTGGGCAGATGTACAACACAATGATTATAACGAAAATAATAACACCTAAAGAACAGAGGTATAGCAAAATAATTTTAACTCTGAAAGCAATATAGTTCGGCATAAAGAACAAATAAATGCCTATAAATTGACCAATGATGCTGATTGTATCTATATACCTAAAAGTATATACAATATTAATAATTATGAAATAGTTTATGGATAGGAATATAGAACTGCAAATCGACCTTCAACAATAACGAAGTTTACAGGACCATATATTTAAGACAAATCATAGAACAACTCCTGTGTAGAAATAATAAAGTTCACTGCGGATTTGGCTCTGCTATGGCATTTGAGAAGACTAACAGTGAAATTATGTAACAATAATACTGGAAAGAGGAATTAATAAAGGAACTGTCAGAACGTCGGAAGAATTTAAATAATATAGCTTTTAAAATAGTAGGTACGGTATATTAGTGTAATACATTTTTTACATTATAGGCTGTCAACATTTTATTTATTATTTTTTATAAATTATTATTTTTTATAAATAAATATTCATTAGGGGACAGGGGATTAAGCGACCCAATGTATAATCTGAATTTCCCATCATTCACTTGATGACGATTGCAGATCCAAAGCTATTGAAACGGTGTGAGATCAATCTTTTCAAGACGATGGAAGTCCAAGGAAACTTCGAGGATATAAATATCCTTTCTATGTAAAAAAAATGGAGTCTTTATAATAGAAAAGCAAGGCCTACTGTATAAATTTTTTTAAACACTAGTCATTATTTAATTCAGAATCTCACTAAACCATTGTATTGTCAGGTATTAAAATAACTTATTCCCAAAATTCGTAAAAATATGTTAAAAACTTTAAATTATATTTTTAGCAGTAAATAATTTAAAAAATGCCAACGTGTGCTCTAATATCTGCTTCTACATCTTTCATTAATTTAATTTCACCAGTTACTTAATTTTTTAAATTGAAATAAACTATTTTCATTCCAGAATTAAACATCCAAATTTTTGCATAAAATAGACAAAAATATGCCCTCCCTATAATTTAAAAAAAGTCACCTAAAACAATCCGGGACGAGTTGAATAACTTTAATAGTAGGTAAGACTAAGAAATTTCCAAGACCAGTGAAAGATGTTTTTCTACCTGTGGTCCTGAATGAGCTGAACAGGATTTTCCTAAATCTTGAAATGCTGAAATGATAAGAACGGAAATTCTGCGTTCAAACATATCCCTTGTCTTAACCCCAATTGGATCTTGGAGGTCAAGAATACCATGAATCAAAGTCCTTGTAGCTCAAGATGTCTGCAAATTTTTGAGACGATAGGGAAAAGTCTATAGGAGAAAAAAAAAATCAGATTTGAAATTTTATTGAGACCAAATTAACATCCATTAGTTTCTAACGTAGTTATGAAGCTTAACAAGTTTGACCTAAAGTTGTAAATCCGCGCCCAAAAACGAACAACTTTTTCCCTCTTATAATTTTTCCATATGTTTTTGAACTTGACTATATCTACATTATAATTCTTAACAAATCTGCGAAACTTGCCCATAAAAATTGTAGGTCATAAGTAGATTCCAACTAAATTTCTGAATTCTGTAATGTAATTTTCAATTCAGAAACCACTCTATACTGAAAGTAATTAATTAATCAGGAAATGCTAAAATTTGTAGGTAACATCATGCCTGACTACTATTATATCATATTTGAGAATCGGAATGCATAATGCAAAGCGATATAAGCTCTGAACGAGGCTTTTGAAGTTTGAGAAAATAATAAATTTCCGCCGAGGCATTTTAGCAGAATGAGAATTATTTGTTTCCTAGAATACGAAATACATTAAGCCCCGTTAAGCTGGGATGCAGTTCCCTTGCATTTCTGTCTGATTTTACGCACGGAAATATTTTATAAATTCATTTTATGAGACTTCAGAAGCTTTGGACTTAAGCTTTGTATTACAAAAGTTTGCAGAATTCATGCAAGTACATACATTTCTCTTCAGTGTTTAAATGTATTTATTAATTCTTTATTTTTGTATTTTTCAGGTAAGCCTCGGATTTGGCAAAAAACTGCTTCGTCCATTAACGTAAGTTTTTATTACTACGGCTCTTACATTTTAAATTTGCTTGCATTATTTGAATTTGTATGGTTAGCAATTCAGTGCCATTAGTTTTTCGTCCACATTAGACAGAAGTTTTGTTAACTACCAATGAATTTATTTTTCTAACCCAAAAATATTCTCAGTGACAAAGAAATCACAACAACCAGAAGGAAATGTTTAAATTGTATATTGTTTTGGTAAAACATAGATGCTAGAAGTAAGGAGTAAATGATTAAAGTAGAGTTTGGTGAATGTTTTTTCATGTAAAAATCCAACTACTGCTAGATGTTGTCAAGCGTGGTTTGATAATTTCCAAATCGGAGTAGGCACCGGACATCAAAGGGGTCCAAATGAAGTTCAAAATCGACGTCTAAGGACCGTATTCATAGTCCGGTCTTAAGTTGGTGCTTAAGCAGGCCTTCATAAAGACTCCCTTATCGGTATTAAGTCATGATTTATTCATAGATAGACCTTAAGATGAACTTTAGTAAGATGAAAGTGTTAAGATTGGTCTTCTTTTATGTAAAGCTAGCTTTATTAAGACAAAACTTAAGATCAAAGAGTATAAAATAGAGAGGGAAAAACCCGTAAGAGCTAATGTAAAATTAAAGTATACGAGTTTCTGCGCTTCTGCTGGGTCAGGCCAAAAGTAAGGCTCTCAAGAATATTCGAAATAGGTGCCAAAATTCAAAATACAAAATTATTCAGTTTAAACGAAAGAGCATCAATTTGTTTTTGTTGATCTGAAGCAAGGAAAATGGAAAAGTAATACATATAAATACAAACTAACATAATGCTAGCAAATTCTCTCCATTGGTTTCCCTACAATAAACGACCAAACAATAAAATACTATTTTCATTAACATTTTTTTCAATTAAATTACTGCATAAATCTAAGTCTTGTATTACTTGTAAATTCAGAGACAAATAGCCTTTTCGATTTCTTTAAATTTCATTGAGATTTTGTAACCTTATATGAATTAATCGGATATGAGTGCAATCAATTGCTCCATCAAAACTGGGTATTCCAACTGCACCATTACCAAATCCCAAAAGTTCAAAAATTCTCTGACTTTCTAATTTTTCTTCTTGAGTTCGGGATATTGTTATATATTCACTAATTTTCCTTGCAAGTAAGATGCTCACACGAAAAAACTATTCTTGAAACTGTTGGTTGTGATACTGTCGTAGTATCACCCAAAATGAGCTGTAAAAATATTTTTTTCACTATTATTATAACATATGTTCATTTAAAGTAAAAGCACCATTTCTACTGTTCTTGAAGTCAGTTTTTAACTATAAATAAGACATATATTGCAATCTTTGTTTGTAATTTATTGAAAACTGGCAGTTGAAAAAAATCTTAAACATAATAACTGAAACACTGGTGGAATTGGTGATCCTCGGTTATTGATTTAGCCAAATTATTTTCTATTAATGACAATATTTCAAATTTAAAACGGTCCTTGTTAAATCTGTATCGTTTTTGAATTCAGTATGTGAATAAAACTCAAACGTTTCTTGTCTATGTTAGTCTGAAGTTAGTAGAGAATGTAACTCGTTCCTCGAAGTTTCCTTGACTTCCATCGTCTTCGAGGTAATATCAATATCATATAACCCCAAAAAGATCCTTTTACTGCTTTTTATACTTATAAATTTAAGACTGTCTCAAGTCAACTAAAATGTTGACTTACAAAAACACTGTGAAATACAATGAAAAGTAAGGTTAAGGTCTATTTATAAGATTATCTTATTTGACTAAGAATACATGAGTTATTTTTACATGTAAGTCACATCTTAAGCAACGTTTATGAATAAATATATCCTAACAGATATCTTAGCAAAGATCGGATTAACAGGTTTTTCTCAAGATAGCGGTCTTTGAATGTAAACGCTTGCTAACGTTTATGAGACCGATTTTCGATAAATTGAAATTTAGCTGGTAAGTGGTTAGGAGAACAAGGCCATCTTGTAAGTGTCCGAACTGTTTACCGCTGTTTAAGGTCTTTTGGACTGCAGCATTATCGACCCCATTTTGTGTTACCTATGCCCGAGGAGCATCAACGGCAACGACTACAGTGGTGCACAGAACCACAACATTGGAATTTGGAATGGTATCGGGTCGTCTTCTCTGATGAATCTCGAGTTTGCTTGGGTGGACATGATGGCCGAAGAAGGGTTAGACGACGTCGAGGAGAAAGACGTTAACCTCAATTTGATGAGCGATATGTACACCGAACAGAATTATTATGGTATGGAGTGCTATTGCATATGGAAGTAGCTCACCTTTAGCCTTTGTTCGAGGCAACATGACGTTATCTTCAGGAAGTAGCGGAGGCGTATATCCTCCCTTACCTCAATCGGCTCATGGATCCCATATTTCAACAAGATAATGCTCGGCCTCATGTTGCTCAAATTAGTTTAAACTTTTTTGAAGACACCAATGTGAATCTGTTGCCATTGCTGCCCAGATCTCCCGTTCTTTCGCCCATAGAACATGTTTGGGATATGATGGGTGGTAGGTCCCAAATTTACCGCAGCCCCACGGACTTGTGGAAGTTGTAAGACATGAAATACAGGTAGCATGGGATCGCATTCCTCAAGAAGAAATAGACCACCTTATTGAAACAAAAACAAGAGGTTTTGGAAAGTGTATAAAAAACCGCGGTGGACAAACATTATTAACAAACTTGATAATAATAATAAAACATTTTTAGAAAATCTATAACCGACTTCCACCTATAACTAAAAAGCTGAAAATAATTATAACAAAATACATCTCTAGCAAATAAATAACACCTTCAATGTTGTTAGGTACCTGCCCAGGAAATAAAAAATGTAAACATTAAAGGTGCTCATTCTGTAAAATTACCAATCTAGTATATTTTTGAAGTCGGTGCCAAGCAAATCTAAAATCTTGCATTGCGTACTTATCTACTACTTCATCAAACTTAATTGTTGCTTGGCACCGACTTCAAAAATATATTAGATTGCTAGGTAATTAATTTGTACAGAATGAGCACCTTTTAATGTTTACATTTTTTATTTCCTGGGTAGGTACCTAACAACATTGAAGGTGTTATTTATTTACTAGAGTTGTATTTTGTTATAATTATTTTCAGCTTTTTTGTTATAGGTGGAAATCGGTATTTTTAAAATTTTTTTTTGAACTCAGGTAGTTTTCATTCTTTATTTTTTATTTTGTATGTATAACCTTAATAGATAGGACCAAGTAAAATCAAAAGCCCCAACATTACACAATAATACATTTTCATTTAAATTGATAGATAAATGTTTACGAACAAAATGTACTATGGACCACGCCATGTAACCTTTTTTCAAGTTTTTTTGACAACCCTGTATAACTATAGATAATTCCACTCCAGCCTATGACCAACCATCCTGTACATACGACCTACGGACAAGCATAAATTTGTTAGCTGCCTTCTGTAAATTATAAGACGGAGTAGAATCCACCCCATATTTACGGAGTCAAATCCGTCCTATATTTCAACCATCGTATATAACTCCTTGTGGGCTACCCCATAAATTATTTCATTTTTAAAATTTTTTATTATGGCTCTGTGTAACATTAATTCCTCTCCACACTTTGTGCAACTTCTTATGAACTATGAAGTAAATAATTTTTAATCACACTGTATAAATATAATTCAACTCCAGCATATATTTCAAACATCCTGTATATGATTTGTTTACGTCCACATCATGTACAGGATCAGTTTTTTAATCACCCTATATAATTTTTATTCCACATTTTTTCGAACATTTTTATACCACCAAACGTCCACTCCACACTATATTCCAACTATCCTGTATATACGGCTGAATATGGACCACTATCATTATACTCCGCCCTATATTTCAATCATCATATAAATGCAACTCCTTCTATCACTTTACTTTGTGATTTTGTTTGCTATAACTAAACTCCCTTTGTATAAACGCACCAAATAGCAGTTTGTAGTTTGACATGTGTTGTCACTGAATTTTCTATTAGGCCGGGAGAATGTGACACCAAAAGCACCGTCTTCGCAAAATAGAAAAATTTTCATTTAAATAGGTATTTGCCTGGTATGCAAACAAAAAGACCATGGTATTCATTGATTTAAGGAGCCGAAAATACTTTGCTTTACTACCTATATGCTTGAGATGTACATAGAAAATTTTCAAATTCGCAATTAAAACTTACAGTGCCTACAATTCTCGCACTATTACGTTGGAATTAAAATATTTATGAGGAAATGTCCATTACGTCACTTCGATGAAATTTTTGATAAGAATTTTGGAATTTTAGGCAATTTTCTGCAAAACTGCAAGTTGCACTACGCAGAAGAATATGAGATCTCCCTTAATAGATTAAACGTTAAAAAACTATCCACATCCATAAGGAGTTTTTGAATAATCGACCAATATGTTAGGGATATTGGTTGATTTCCATGCACGCATGTGTTCATTCACAAATTTCATTACTTTACCAATTGAATTCTTTTCCCAAATTTAAAGTTTCACCAATCCGGATATATACTCTATTAAACAAGACCGTATGCATTCAAAACGGTTCACCACAGGAGAATAAATCAGATAACATACATATAAAAAAAACGCGACGAATTAATAACCTCCTCTTTTTTGGAAGTCGGTTAAAAAAATTAACTCATTAGTATTTTTTATTCAAACTTTAATTATTTACCTACTCCTTACTATAGCATCTATCTTTTACCAAAACAATATTAAATTTAACATCTCCTCTTGGGTGTTGCGATGTATTTCTCAGTGGGTATATCTCTTGGGCCCTGAAGGTAGGTATATAAAAAATATCCCACACTATTTTTTTAAATTCGTTATGTATTTGTCAAACATTAACTATATCAAATTGCCACATTTGATGCATGAAATGCAATTTTCATCTAATGTCGTACGTTAAATAATTGTCTAGCACATCAGACTCGTCTGGCAAGGCGTATTTGTTGTTCTCAGAATATTCTCCATAAGAGACTCCACCATATATTCCTTTCCTCAATATCATACTCAATTGGCGCCAGGAATAAGCCGTTCGAGACGGTGATATTCCAGATCCCGTTGAGGTCACACAACCTCATTTCATTGTGTGTCCCTTAAATGAATATGTTCAATGTGCAAATGAGTACGTGACTTATTTTCAAATTTATTCCATTACATCAGAACAGAGTTGAGTATTGAAGTGAGTCAATTTAATTACTACATCAAACAATTTCGTTAATTATGGATTTTATTCCTGTTCGAACGTGTTTTGTGTTTTCATTTTGCATTCCTAAACTATTTAGAAAGACAATTGATATTAACATTTTCAACGGGGCATTAAAGTCGACGTGACGTGAGTTTTAATCACGAAAACTACCCCTGGTGTGTTATTAGATTTTTCGAAAAACAATTGCACTCATTTCATATGAGTATAGTCCCCGAAATAATTGACCGACAAAGAGGACGTTTGTTGTTTGACCAGAATGGCTTATCAATTAAGATCCTGTTATACTATTTTAATTTTCTGGGTCCACTTTTAACATTATTTAATGCTATTAAATAGATTTGCGAAAGTGGAAATTAAGGTCTGGGAAGATCTTTCTTTTCCATTTTACAGAATTAAAATTTATACTCACTGACAAAGAATTAGTAACACCCAGAAGGAGATGTTTTAATTTAATATAGTTTTGGTCAAACAAAGATGCTATACTAAGGAGTAGGGCTTCACAAGAGATGAGAGTAGGGGAGATATCAATATTAAAAATCTCGTCGCGGTCTCGTCAATTCCTAAATAATTAAGTCTCGTTCATGTCTCGTTACCAGTTGTCTCGTCTCGTTTAAGTTAATATAATGATTTATAAATATTATATAAACTCAATAATAATTAATAATAAATAATTTTATATTTATTACGCGATTATACAAAAATATTTTAACAAGTTATAAGTTATCTTTTAAATTACTCGATGACCAAGAATTTAAACATAATAACGCTTGCATCACATCATCTTTCAATAATGTACCTGTTTTTGTCAATTTTTGGTAAGGCAGTTTGACTTAAATTTTATCTCTACAAAATAATTAAAATATTTTATGCATTAAATTTGTTACCAAATACTTGCGTATTTGACCGGTTCTATTATATATACTTCCACAGATGTATACAATAATTGTTCACATCTTTAGTACAAGAAATACAAGAAAAGAACAAAAAAATTCTCCAGATGTACAAATACAGACAAAAATTTCAAAACATGGGTATTTAGAGGCAGTAAAACTTGTCCCTTAAGTATTGAATTTATAATGGGATCAGTCGTATATAAGAAAAGTTTACTGTTCTGCTGTAAATAAGGGGATCTGCCAGGTAGAAAATTTCAAGCCCTAGAAACCCTTTTGATAGTATATACGTTTATTACTCTCCCGTTAAATAAAGACACATATACTCAACGGAGAGTAAGGTGACCCAACAATCTGTTAAAAAATTCATTCAAACTACAAATATAAAAATCTGTCAGGATAAATATTTATAATAACAGATACGTTACTATAAGAAGCGTTAACAAGTTAGAGTAAAAATGTGAAAAATCATACTTGGTTATTGAGTTTCTTTTAAATTTACAATAAAATATTTCACAGATGGTCCGTAATTTGATTGATGCAATAAGGTGGTTTATTTCTTCTTGAGCAATATTATCCCAAGCTACCTGTATTTAATATCTTAGGACCTCCAAAATCCGTGGGGCTGGGGTAAACTTCCGAGCCTTCTACCCCTCATTTTCCAAAATGTTCTATGGGCTAAAGATCGGGGATCTGGGCGGCCATGGCAACAGATTCAAATGGGTCTCTTCAAAAGCATTATTCCTTCATTTTGGTGTTTTTTATTTAAAAATGCAATTTTAACGAATATTACAATTAGTAATATTTATTATGTACGTGAAAAAATGTGCTCTTTCTAATTGTGGATTAAAAAAATAATAACGTCATATCACTTTCTTGACATATCCTGTATATTTAAATCTCACTTTATAAGCCTCTTAAAATAAACATTTACAGTTTCAATATGAGAAGGCAACTTTCGTATATATTTACTGCATCTTGCTTAAAAAAGTAAATAATACATATTCTACAAAAAAATGAATATACAATTTAGCTTTGCAAATGGCACAATGGTGAAGAAGAAAGAACATTTACAGATGATCTATAAGAAAAAAAAAACAACATTTAGAAATACTGCAAATAGGCTGCTAAAATATTAAATGTGGATTGGCAGGAAAATTGAAAGACAAGTTAAATAATCTATTGAAATACATGGAATTCGTCCAATTACAAAAACCTCTCAATTTGTTAAGGTGAATAATTTTAAACCGTCATTTATTTTAGCATGTACTTGAACTGTATAATTTCCGAATATTTCGATTTAATTAGTCTAATTATCGTGATATTAATTATTGAATTTTGATGCCTCAACGAACTTTTTAATCAATATCTATCTCTACAGCGCCGTAATGGTGTTTCAGTAGATATTAATTTGTAAGGTATTTTGGCATGCTGCATTCAAATAATTTGAAATATACACGGTGTTCATTTAAGAATGACACCTTTTTTGTAGTTACATCAATGTAAAAGCACAGTTTTGCACCCCAAGCTTCATTTTAAACACTCAACGCCGTTTCAACAACTCTAAGTTGTCATCTTCAAGGAGTAAACCCAAACTACATCAATGGAATACAACTTATTCTAGTAAACCATTACTTCCCTAGAGTAGACAACTAAAACAACCTTTTTGTAACTATCTACGTATTCAAATAACTGTTAAGACAGTTATTACCGTGGAATACTTCAAAACATTTTGTGGAAAAACATTCTTGACACTTGTCACACTTGTTACATGTTGTTCTTGCTATATATTTCTTCTCTGCCATAATTATCATATTAAACTTGTGTGGGTAATGCGCTTTTCGATACTATAAAGTGTTGTGGTATATTTTTATTTGTTTCAAATTCATGCACATGTTCATAATAGTGACTACTAACTACTGTATAGGACTTTGACATTTTTTATTTGTTTGCCAAATTCTATATTTTTCACGAATTTAAAATAACACTGTCAGGCAGATTTACAAAGTGGGGTCAGCATCACTTTTCACATTGATTCTGTAGTTCCACAAACTCTTCATAATTTAAAATTATTTTTCACTTTTTAGTTCGGTTTACTATTAAAGCGTGTTTTTTGTTTTTTAAACTATAATTTATTTTCTTCATTTTTAGTCTCAAAACGACATCATAGTATTTATAATCTAAAGTGTCCCATATTCTAATTTGCTAATAATACCTTAGGAAGAGCTCCCGTCTCATTTATATCATCGGTTATAACAGAGTATAGATTTTTATCATCTAAATTTCGTGTAGCATCAATAAGTTGATCTTATTTTAGGATTTTTTTAATTTTGTTTTTTTTTTCTCGAAATTTAATTTTTTAAAATAAAACTTATAAACTGTTCATTATGATACGTTTGTTTTAATAATTCAAATATGAACCTGCAAACTAATCTTTCTATCCTGATGATCCTTGTCAGGATATTATAACAAAGTTATGGAACAATTGAAGTGTCATCGACCTTTGACACGAGTGCAAAATTGCTAGTTAATTAGACTTCTTTAAGTTGGCGAAAAAAAGTTGAAAGTTTCCGTTTCATTCATACATACTTAATGAACCATCTAAAACCTCTACCATCTGGGTAATCTGGAAACATTTTAATTTTATATGGATAGTATTTATTTCTATTTATTCAAATTTATCAATACAGATGTTTTACTTATATCATTATCGCCAGCTACTTCTCCCTCCACAATATTTAACAATATATCCAATTTCAATTTTGAACCTCCTACTAGCAAATTAAAACCAGTTAAAGGAGCTGTTTTTTGGCGTTTTTATAACACTAAATATTATGTTTGAAGGTATTAAAATATCCAAAAGGCTCACTAATATTTTTTGGAAGATAAATTTCACAGTCAAAAATTAATGGGTTGGTTAGACCCCACAACCAGATCTTCGATTTTCTATTTAGATATTATAAAAGAAGAGTTACACAAATTTTCTGGATGCCTCAAATACCTACTCTAAAATGTTTACCAGGTCTCCGATCACTACTTGAAATGGTAAGGGAAACCTACCAGAACAGAACCATATTATAATTCCTAAATATCAGAAGGTGGCTGACATTGTCTCGATAAAAATATCCAAGCATTTTTTATTCGGAGTTAAATCTTTTTTATCTGAAAATCGTCATATACATGAACAATCTAATGCGATTGAACAACAATATACATAAAGATACGTGGGATTTAAGACCCTACAAAATCAGTTCGCTATTGTGAAATATCCGATATAAACCCGACACTGCCATAAAGATTTCCTACAGAGCGCGTAATGTTTGATTTTTGAGAGAATGTAAAAATATATATAAACTATTTTGAAAAGAGAAAGTTGCGATAGAAGATGTTTATAAATTCTAATCATCCAATTAACTGAATATGTCACTAATATCAATAACTGGGATTGAAATTAGATGCAACTAGTGGCTAACACAACTTTTTTTTATCCGGGTGTCAGAACGAGAGTATAACTAGAAGTCATCAATCATAGTTCTAAGAATGTTCTTAAGTGTATTTACTAGTAATGTAGAAATTAGAACACACGGTAACTGTAAGTTTGTTTTAATACTATTTTGTATTAGCGTTTGTTTTGGTTACAGCAAGAAACGGTTGGTATTTTTGCCATATCTGCAACATAGTTTTTCAATTACATCGTTTTGAATTAAAAAACTCGTGAAAGATAATGGACGTTTCTGGCTATATTAAGCATTATTTTCAAACAGGTCGATTCTAAGTTATTAATTTATTTGTTTATTAAAGCCTCGAAAGCTTGCTGTTTTACACTCAACAATTAATCGAGCAATTAATTGGGCAATAAATCTACTAAGATATTGTGGCAATTTTCGCATTAATTATTTGGGGTTCACTGTTTTATTTTTTAGTTGGCGTCTTCGTATTTTAGACATCATCTGAAAAACACAGAAAATTATACAAAACAAGACGTTTTGTGTTAATGTTTTTTTAGTTACTTTTAAATATTGCAAGAAACTTCGTGGGTTTCAAATTAAATTTTAACAACTTATATTCACTTCACTTTCTATAGCTTTATTTACACATCAAAATCTAATATTTACAACAGCTGATTTCGCAAATAATTTACATCAAAATAATAACACTGAACTAACTATGCAATGTCCGACCAACCTTCTCTTTATCCACATCGAACTCTCTAGCAAATTTCGAGGGTCATCTCCCAATTCGTGTAGCAAGTACGGTCGACGTTGGGTAGGATCCCTTTTTAACACGCTTTTATCAGGTTGACTTGTATGTATGTAGATATGTATCTATGTAACGGAAACTTTCAACGTAATTTTCACCGAATTAAAAAAGTCTGATTAAGTTCAAAATTGCCACACGTGTCAAAGGCCGGTGATAATACAAATCTTTAAGTTGAATTTTCGCGTTTGTTGCCTTTTTGTCCCTGTTAAACTCCGTTTGCCATCTAGTTGGCAGTAGTAGAACTTGCGGTAATGAAATGGAAATGTTACGCAAACATGAAGTAAACTTGAGTTTCGTGGGAAACGACAATTATTTTTTTAAATCAAAGTTTTCAATTATAAATACTATAGACATCGTTATGCGACAAAAAACTTAGAAAATAATTATAGTTTAAAAAACTAAAGAAACACGCTTTAATAGAAAACCGAACTAAAAAGTAGAAAGTATTTTTTACTTTTGAACAAATTATATTACAGCAGTGGAAAGTCGAACAATCAATCGATTAATTACCTCAAAATACGAGTACAAATATAATAAAATTATTAACAGAATAATTAGGTTCAGAGTAAACAGCGTGCTTGAATTATGAAATTTTACAATTATTCTATTGGCAAATATTTATGAGAGGTGAGTTATGCAAATATAGTACAATGCACCACACGCTTTTTACTCTGAATCGAATTATTCTTTTAATAACTCAAAATTTATTATTCTTTTATTTTGAGGTAATTAATCATGATTGATTGTTCGACTTTCTACTGCAGTCATATAAACTGTTCCTAATTAAAACTTATTTTCTACTTTTTAGTTCGGTTTGCTTTTAAAGCGTGTTTTTTAGTTTCTTTAAACTATAATTATTTGATACTTCAGTCGGCTTACATGTTTTACGTGGTTTTGGTCAGGAGCGGCGTAGATAAATTTTATAACAAAATCAACTAAACGTAATTTAAGTTATTTTTTCACAATATCAGCAAGTAGTAAGTAATGTCTGTCACAATTAACACACATTACCGGTTCCATATTATAGAATTCCAGTCCAGTTTCACCGAAAATTATGATGAAAGGTGTCATTGGTTTTGAAATTTCATCAGAAAGTTTTTTTAAAAAAGTTATAGACATTGAAAGTTGCCAGTAATTTGTTAAACCTAGTTAACATGTTTCGTTTTATAGAATTCCACTTCGCTATCACCGAAAATTATGACGAATGTGCCATTCGAGTTGCATCTAAAAAGTCGCTCGGAAAAGTGTGCAAAAGTTATAAACAATTGCAGATATCGGAAATAAAAAAAGATTGTTAAAGACGAAGCAGTTGACTAAAAAAAATCCTATCTGCCGGAACTCTACCACCACTATTTATATTTTCAATTATAAGTGAAAATAGGGCTAAAAACGGGTGATCTAGTTTGTCAATCAATGTTTGTTTATTCTTAAATTTTCGGTTTGATACGAATTTGACGACTGGTTGATCATATTGTAAATATTTTTCTTTCAAAATCCTTTGATGAATTCTATTCTTTCTGTGCAGACAAACAGTAATCGAGGCAATTTTTCGAGATTGCCTTACTGCTCGTTGTTCCCCAATTTTCAAATACTCATCTGTTGCAGGAAAAATCTGAGGAGTGAAAACCGCAATGAACAAGCAAAATACTTTTAAATCTCTACGAAGTTTGAATTCTAGAACGAAAATAATCAACCTCCCTTTAAATCCAATGAAGGTTGGTTGCTATTTTAGCAAACATAAAAAATAGTAACTTGTCGTATTTTTCATTCAAAGAAGAAGTTGTTATTTAGATAAATATCCGCTAACGATGCTTACTTATACTTTCACCAACTTTTTTTCTACTTAATTTGTTTAGCTCAAATTACTGCACTCTTGTGTCTCAATTTCTTAAATTATTTTTGATGTTTTCTTACTCTCTTCGGATTCGTTGCAAGTGTTTCATGAACAAATTTCTAAAAGCACGATGGCAATTATTTTGAAAAAAGCAATCTAAAACCATCCATTCAGATTTCTCCTTATTATGACAGCCTAGCACCTTAAATAAAAGAGAGAATTGCTTCTAGGATTACTCTCAAGCCAATTAAGTAAGAACTGAATACATTAATTAATGATCTCCGGTCATCGTATTCACAGCAATGAAAAGTTAATTGTGCTGTTTTAATGGGGAAATCAGTGACAAAGAAGACGTTATAATCATGTTCATTGTTTTTTTATGAAGCGAGTTAGTAATTTAGTCGTAATGGTGGAGAATCAGTTAAAAATATCGTGGATAAAATCGTATAAATGACGATTATAGTTGCCCTTGTTTGTTTATGGGCTTTAAAAATATATTATATGGTTAAAAATATATTGTATTTTGAATAATAAAGCTTTATTGCATTTTATACTGTGCGTCAAAACAAAACGTACTGGTTGGCCGAAAACGAGCTACTTTCTTTACCCTGTTGAAAATATAGGTGTTTATACATTGTGGATCAGCCAACTGGAATGAATTCGATAACGAATAAAGGAGGGCGTGTTGGGAAAAACGCTTGGACACGTCGATTTGTATTTTAAACGCGCATTTTTTTAACAAAAAAATTATCATGTGACAGTGGTCAATAACAACTTTCTTATTTCAAATGCAAGCCCCTGTATATTATTTATTTTTTGGATTCTGCAGAAATATCTAGACATAATTCATGTACAATGTCCTACACCTATCTTCAACTGTTTCGGAAATATTAAGTGTTTTCAGATTTATTACAAAAATTAACATTAAAGATTTTACTGATATAAAAAAAAACAGTTTTATTTTTATCAAAACTCATATCCTTAGCATCTTGTTGCCTGCCTGCATGACAGTGGTGATCAGTGTCAGTGCTATTGTCGTTTGAATTTACAGTTAACAAAAATTCACAAAATAAATATTCTACAAATTATTGGTTATGTAGATAACACACGGACACAACATTTCTCGCTTATTTCACGAAATTTTCCAAATTTGCCGCCTATATTCCAAGGAACAATTAGCAAAATAGAATAGCAGTTTCTCGAGCTTGGTCATGTAAGACAGATAAAACAAGTAGCTGCCAATGCTTAAGTGATAATACGAAATTGGATATTATGCTTGAGTTTCAAGAAAACCCATATAATTCTTGTCGAAAAGCAGCCCCACTGTTCAACGTTAGCCATACATCCTTTTTTTCGAGAATTAAAGGAAAGTAAAATACATCCCTATAAAATGATGCCGACTCAGGAGCTCATGGTAGACGATTTCGATAGGAGACCGTATTTCTGTGAACAAATGATGGTAAGGTTATATGACAAGGTGATCCAATTAGAAGATGTTTTGTTTTCTGAAGAGAGCACAGTTACACTTAACGGTCATGTTAATCATCAAAATTGCCGCTATTGGTCTAATTAGAATCTTCACTGGATTACAGAGAAACATACGCAATATCCTGAAAAAGTTAATGTTTGGCAGGGATTGTTAGAAATCATATCGTAGATCCCCTTTTCATTGATGTAAACTTGAATGGAGATAAATATTTAGAACTGCTCCAAAATACTGTCGTGTCAACTTTGCCAAACTTATATCCTGATCCAGTAAACCCACAAGTTCCTGCCAATACAATATGGTTTCAGCAAGATTGAGCACCTCCCCATTACGAAATCAATGTCCGGCAGTACCTGAACCAAAGTTTTCCAAGTTGGTGGACTGGGAGGCGCCGATCGATAGAATGGCCAGCACGATCTCCTGATTTGACGCCATTGGACTAGTTTTTGTGGGGATATGTCAAAAGTACTCTATAAAAAACTAAACCCCGCAACTTAGTGATCTAAAAAGACGCATTACGCTTGCGATTAGATCAGTCACGCCTGAAATGTTGAGTAACGATTGAAGGCATTTCTATACCAGATTAGCATGTTGCCAAGACGTTGGCGGCGAGCATTTTGAACATTTCCTACATTGACTTTAATGGTTTTTTGTTTTTTATATTATTAAGAAATAATCAGTATTACTTATTATCTTTTTAGTGTAGTATAGCCTATTTGTGAAATAAAAGATATTTCTGTTTGTAATGTTAATTTTTGTAACAAATTTGAAAACACTTAATATTTCCGAAACAGTTGAAGATAGGTGTAGGACATTGTACATGAATTATGTCCAGAATTTTCTGGAGAATCCAAAAAATAAATAATATACAGGGGCTTTCATTTAAAATAAGGAAGGTGGTATTTGCCACTGTGACATGACACAACCTATATCATTTTTTGTTGAAAAATGCGCATTTAAAAATACAAATCGACGTGTCCAAGCTTTTTTTATAATACGCGCTCATTTGGCGTTCCACACTGTATACTCACTGACAAAGAAATAGCAACACCCAGAAAGAGATGTTCATACGTAATATTGTTTTGGTAAAACATAGATGCTATAGTAGGGAGTAATTTATTAAAATTATTATAAATTATAAGTTAATGTGGAAAATTAAAGAGATGTACTTTGCAACTTAGCTGATCAACTTCACCTCAGAAAAAGTATTTAACTGTTGCAGTAACAAATATTTTTTTTTGTTTTTATTTTATTTTTAAGTTTTTCCCGATTATTATTTGTTATTTCTTCACCATAGGCGCCTACAGCCTCTCAATTTCTAGTTCTCTCAATTTTTATTGCAAATTTCGTCCTATCTAAGAAGCTTTTTGAATGTTATTTTAAACATTATTTAGATTTATGTTTACTAAGGGTGAGAAAAATTTACAATATTTCAAACTTATAAATTAGTTCTTTTTTAAATTGATTATTAATTTATAAATCTGAAATTGTCTTAACATTGGAATCTTATTTTTAAGCTCAATACGTACTATTGAAAATTGCATTCCCGCGAATGTAAAATCAAAATGTTTATTGCAATATCGTTTATTAAAACTGAGAATTGTAATATGAAGGTAATATGTGCTCTTTGCGGAAAATCCAGATACATATAAGCCGGAGAAAAAGCAAAGAGTCAGCCGGCGGAAACGGAAATGAATATTGAAATTCGTTTTGCTTGAAATGAAAATTCGTAACCTACAAAAGTGAAATATTGTTTTTAGGTTACGCTGTACAACAGTACTCTTTGTCCGGCCAGAGCTGGACTACACATGTGGCGTGTCGTGATATTTCATATAGTAGCTATAATATACATATACAGGGTACGGCGCGTTCACTAGGTTAGAGGTTAGTCTTATTTTAAGAA
Organism: Octodonta nipae; assembly: GCA_034190945.1. Lineage (NCBI taxonomy): Eukaryota > Metazoa > Arthropoda > Insecta > Coleoptera > Chrysomelidae > Octodonta > Octodonta nipae. The sequence continues at coordinate 26,575,291 of CM067216.1, forward strand.
ATCAAATATAGCAGTTTACACATTCTATCACTTCTCGTTATACCAAAAGTGGCTACTATATTTGTTGTTACATATCTAACACTGTATATTTCGCTTGATTTTTGGATTCTATATTGATTTTAATTAAACAATCATTCCAAATCCATAATCGTCGACTGTAATTCCAAAATGGGGTAAAACAATATCAAGACAGATCAGTGGGACACCATGACTTTTCTTCAACGAAAGAAGAACGTCTCCAATTGAAATGAATCTCAGGAGGCTCCAAATGAAGCTTACCAAAACTAGGGAATTGTGCCATCATAATATTAATCCACTAGAAAGATTGTAAAGAAGAATTTGGAATTATAGATCTATTATATTATACAAGCATAATATAAAGTTCTTTTAGGCTCCGTTTAACAAAGAGAGCTGGTCAGATTCTGCAGTGTCTTCAACACCCACCTACCTTAATAGAAGTTACGGCTAGCATCAAAGAATATGAAGTACCACTTGCCTTTTGTTCAATATAATTTGAAAAGCGTTCAATAACATTTATCCGAGAATAGGGTTGAGTCTAGATGAGTCATGCATGGAAACGCTGGCCTATATATACGAGGGCTGCCTTTTATATCTCGGGATTAGAGAACAAAAACAAATATTAATCATCATAAATCGCTTTATTGTTTTTCAAAATATTCCCCATGAAGATCTATACACTTTTGCATGCGTTTGAACCAATTGTCGAAGCACTTTTTCCACTCTGATTGAGGTATCTCCAAAACATGCATTCTGAACGCAGCAACCGCTTCTTCAGGTGTCGAAAAACGTTGACCTCTCAGTTTGTTTTTTACGTACGGGAATAAAAAGGATTCATTTGGTGACAAGTCAGGACTATACGGCGGATGACTCATCAAATCGATGTTTTGAGTGGTCAAAAATTCAGTTGTTTGAGCCGATGTGTGAGAGCTCGCATTGTCGTGGCGAAGAGTGAGCCGTCTTCGTCGGTTGGTTTTCCTCATGTCTTGGTAGACAACTGGCAAACAAATGGTTGTGTACAGGCGATCATTTGCTTGGAAGTGTTTCGTGCGCGAACAACTTTTGTTGGATTCGGCTCATCTTGAAACACCCATACAGTCGACTGCTGTTTAGTTTCGGGCTCATACGCGTAAATCCACGATTCATCACCTGTCACTATGTCATAAACGTGTTTTGAAGCACCGCGATCGTATTTTTTGAGCTTTTCTTTCGGCCAATCGACACGAGCCTTTTTTTGAACGATTAACAAATAGTGTGGGATCCAACGCGAACAAATTTTTTTGACATTCAAATGTTTATGCAATATTGAATGTATGCTGGTCCCACTAATGTGTAAGATTGACTCAATCTCACGATAGGTCACATGACGATCTTGCAATATCAATCCGCGCACAGCATCAATGGTTTTCCGAACAATAAGTGTTTTTGGACGACCTTCACGAAATTCGTCTTGGAGTGAACTACGACCTCGATTGAATTCACCATACCATCGATAAACAGTGGTCCTTGATGGAGTTTCATGGCCAAAAATTAAATTAAGTTCATTCATGCACTCTTGCTGACTTAATCCACGACGAAAGTCGTAAAAAATAATCGTACGAAAATGTTCACGATTTAATTCCATTTTTTGGCCGAGATGAATGAATGAAGTTACTGTAAACAACACATAGCGCTCGTATGTCAAAACGTTCTGATTACGTATAACCTCAAAAATGTCAAACTTTACGATAGAGCTGTCAGTTGTCAGATTGCAACACTAGGGTTGTCCAATCCTGAAATATAAAAGGCAGCCCTCGTGTAGTGGGAAATTCATTCCTTAGCCTCAATGTTTGTTGGAACAACAACCGATTTTCAACATACCTTAATCACTAAGCGAACTACAATTACGATTGAATTCCGATATATAGTGAGTTCTGATGCGACTTCATTGCCAAAAGTCGACTCAATTCCACAAATGGTGCAAGGACATCAAAACGTTTTAAACAAGAATAGTAACAATAACTAACTTTTCGTTAGGGACGTCGGTTTATAGATGGCAGTACTTGCATCGTCCATTCTTGAAATATAGAGGGCAACCCAAGGTAATAGAACTGATCCGCACAGTAAATTCCCTGAAATGCCACTGGGAAGGACGACCAAAAAAATCTTTAAGGGAAATCCCAGGGGTCTTAAGTGTCCAAGGACACGGCTTAATATAAGATAGGCTGAGAAATATATGTATATTGTATATATTATAAAATACATTCTAGGCTTGCTGTAGAATTTATACAGAACATATAGGAAAATCATATGAAAACATGACATACATAAGTTCCTAAAAGTTTGTTATTATATATTTGAATCCTATAAATCCCACCATTCCGATTCTATTATGCCCTGGCAGATGGGTCTGTTTCGAGAAAAATGCCATAATTCATTTTGCGAAATGATGTGTCATTACAGATTTATTAATATTGTACAATGGCGTTTCTCATATTCAGGAAAAGCTATTTTTATCACAATTTCCGCAATGTTACTTATTATTTACTTACATAATAGAGTCATCGATAATGTAATTCCCATCGATTCAAACTGTGTAATAATGAATGAAATAGGAAACATGGAGGAATTCTTTCGTTTGATGTCATAATTGTGGTATCATTGTTGCTTATCGCTTACTACTCTTTAGAGTTCACACTTGGGGCATTAACATTCATTAACATTTACTGTACAGCTGAACAATGTCATAGACATTGAAAATTATCAGTAAGCTGTCTAATCCAGTTAACATATACTATATTATACAAATCCAGTTCGCTTTTACCGAAAGTTTTTATCAAGGCGTCATTCGGTTCGTGATTGCATCTAGAAAGTTGTTGAAAACTCCGCAAAATTAAATTGCCAAAGTTATAAACAATTAAATTATAAAAGGACCGAAAGGGTCGTTTTTTGTTAATGACTCGAAAAATATTGCAGAGATCGGAAATAAAAAGATCTTAAAGCTAAGGAATACTGTATTCGAGTAACTAGAAACGAAAGCAGAAGGCTACGAGAATTATGCGAACCGACCCCTGAAGAGGACAGATGTGACTCTGCCGAAACGTCGTCATTTTACCATCGATCCCGGCAGGGATCAGTTATCAACTACGCGGATGAATTCCCGGAAACCATCTAATACATATATATATATATATATATATATATATATATATATATATATATATATATATATGTTCTGAGAGGCTTCCGCGGTCATTATTATGAACTAAGCTAGGTTCCGGGTGAGAACCGCGTCTGAATTTATTGAATACTCGACGTTTCGACTCCTGCTTTGGAGCCATTATCAAGAGACAAAAGTGAAAAAGAGTTTCAGAGTCTAGATCGAACTCGGGGCCTCAATCTGCCTACTCCCCAAGAGTCACTAGGTAACTGAACTGAATTTAAGTCTGCTCTGCTTCTTATATTTATAGTTAGCGCTGGGGTAGAAGAAGATGTCACGTGATGAGGCTGTGTTGTGATTGGTTGGGTATTGGTGGGCGTGTCTGCTTTGTTTAATCTGGCAATTACGGAGGACCAAGCTGTGGGAAGGCGAGTGCTGTCATCGCGTCTATTTAGACAGAGAGGTCTTTTCTCTATTTCGATGGCTTCGCGAATAGTGGATGCCCTAAGAGAATTGAGAGATATGATAGTCCTACTGTCCTCGAAGTTGATAGAGTGTCCTGTTTGGATATGGTGATGCGCGAGAGCTGAAGTCGGATCTTTTTTACGAACTGACAGAGAGTGTTCATATACTCGATGGTTAACGCGCCTGTTGGTACGACCGATGTAGCTTTGTGGGCAATCGCGACATGAGATTTCGTAAACTCCTCGATCCTCGTTAGGTACTTTGTCTTTGGGGTTACCGGTTAAGTTGCCTATAGTTTGAGTGGTGTTGAAGATAGTCTTTATTTGATGTCTTTGTAAAATCCGTGCTATTTTGTCAGTGACTCCTTGAATGTATGGAAGTACGGCTTTTTGATGTTGTTGTTCTGTTTCTGACAGGGTTGGTGTGATTGGGGGTTGTTGAGATTGATGAATTATACGCGCAATGTGGTCCGGATGATAACCGTTTTGTCGAAGGATTTGTTGAAGATTATTAAGTTCGTTTTGTCTATTGTCAATATCTGTTAAACGAATAGATCTAAGAGTCAAAGATTTCATTACAGAACTCAATTGGGCAGGGTGGTGGTGTGATTGGGCATTTAAGTATCGATTGGTATGGGTTGGTTTTCTATAGACGGTATGTGAGAATCTGTCATTGTTGGTTTTTGTTATGAGGACATCAAGAAACGGGAGAGAAGAATCGGACTCGATTTCCATTGTAAATTGTATATTAGAATGTATACCATTGAGGTGTTGTAGGAAGAAGTCTAGTGAATCTCTGCCATGAGGCCAAATGACAAAAGTATCATCTACATATCTAAGCCAACAGGAAGGTTTTAAATTAGACGAGTTTAGGGCCTGGGTTTCGATTTGTTCCATGAAAATGTTAGCAAGCACTGGAGAAAGAGGTGAACCCATGGGGGCCCCACGGACTTGTTTGAACAGAGTGCCTTGAAATGAAAAATAAGTGTTAGAAGAACAGTGTTGTACAAGTTTGATGATGTCAGAAGAGATATTGTGTTTTGTTTTTAGAATATCTAACGTTTCTGAAATGGGGACATTGGTGAAAAGAGATACAACATCGAAGCTAACTAGGATATCATTTTCTGAAATTCTGTAACCACTTAGGATATCTAGGAAGGAAGAAGAGTTCTTTACGTACGAGGATGCTTGCTCGGCTAGAGGTTGGAGGGTTTTGGCTAAGTACCGGGCTAATTCTTGGGTCGGGGATTGTACCGAACTGACAATGGGCCTAAGAGGAATGTCCGGCTTATGAATTTTGGGTAGTCCGTAAATTTTCGGAATTTTAGAAGACTTTTCACGAGGAATGATGATCTTTTTGACGTCAAGAGGAAGTTGTGTCCTGTTGATGATTTCCTTAGTCTTTTTCTCTAAGTAAGTAGTAGGATTATTGTTCATTATTTCGTAGTCTGCAGTGTGGAGTAGGGAATTCATCTTGTGAACATAGTCCTTAGTATTGAGAAGAACAGTCACCAACATCAAACCTAACTTCTAACGAAAGACATGCACTAAAACAACTACGTAACAACGATGACATAACTATTCTTCCTGCCGACAAAGGTAACGCGACTATTCTTCTCAATACTAACGACTATGTTCACAAGATGAATTCCCTACTCCACACTGCAGACTACGAAATAATGAACAATAATCCTACTACTTACTTAGAGAAAAAGGCTAAGGAAATCATCAACAGGACACAACTTCCTCTTGACGTCAAAAAGATCATCATTCCTCGTGAAAAGTCTTCTAAAATTCCGAAAATTTACGGACTACCCAAAATTCATAAGCCGGACATTCCTCTTAGGCCCATTGTCAGTTCGGTACAATCCCCGACCCAAGAATTAGCCCGGTACTTAGCCAAAACCCTCTAACCTCTAGCCGAGCAAGCATCCTCGTACGTAAAGAACTCTTCTTCCTTCCTAGATATCCTAAGTGGTTACAGAATTTCAGAAAATGATATCCTAGTTAGCTTCGATGTTGTATCTCTTTTCACCAATGTCCCCATTTCAGAAACGTTAGATATTCTAAAAACAAAACACAATATCTCTTCTGACATCATCAAACTTGTACAACACTGTTCTTCTAATACTTATTTTTCATTTCAAGGCACTCTGTTCAAACAAGTCCGTGGGGCCCCCATGGGTTCACCTCTTTCTCCAGTGCTTGCTAACATTTTCATGGAACAAATCGAAACCCAGGCCCTAAACTCGTCTAATTTAAAACCTTCCTGTTGGCTTAGATATGTAGATGATACTTTTGTCATTTGGCCTCATGGCAGAGATTCATTAGACTTCTTCCTACAACACCTCAATGGTATACATTCTAATATACAATTTACAATGGAAATCGAGTCCGATTCTTCTCTCCCGTTTCTTGATGTCCTCATAACAAAAACCAACAATGACAGATTCTCACATACCGTCTATAGAAAACCAACCCATACCAATCGATACTTAAATGCCCAATCACACCACCACCCTGCCCAATTGAGTTCTGTAATGAAATCTTTGACTCTTAGATCTATTCGTTTAACAGATATTGACAATAGACAAAACGAACTTAATAATCTTCAACAAATCCTTCGACAAAACGGTTATCATCCGGACCACATTGCGCGTATAATTCATCAATCTCAACAACCCCCAATCACACCAACCCTGTCAGAAACAGAACAACAACATCAAAAAGCCGTACTTCCATACATTCAAGGAGTCACTGACAAAATAGCACGGATTTTACAAAGACATCAAATAAAGACTATCTTCAACACCACTCAAACTATAGGCAACTTAACCGGTAACCCCAAAGACAAAGTACCTAACGAGGATCGAGGAGTTTACGAAATCTCATGTCGCGATTGCCCACAAAGCTACATCGGTCGTACCAACAGGCGCGTTAACCATCGAGTATATGAACACTCTCTGTCAGTTCGTAAAAAAGATCCGACTTCAGCTCTCGCGCATCACCATATCCAAACAGGACACTCTATCAACTTCGAGGACAGTAGGACTATCATATCTCTCAATTCTCTTAGGGCATCCACTATTCGCGAAGCCATCGAAATAGAGAAAAGACCTCTCTGTCTAAATAGACGCGATGACAGCACTCGCCTTCCCACAGCTTGGTCCTCCGTAATTGCCAGATTAAACAAAGCAGACACGCCCACCAATACCCAACCAATCACAACACAGCCTCATCACGTGACATCTTCTTCTACCCCAGCGCTAACTATAAATATAAGAAGCAGAGCAGACTTAAATTCAGTTCAGTTACCTAGTGACTCTTGGGGAGTAGGCAGATTGAGGCCCCGAGTTCGATCTAGACTCTGAAACTCTTTTTCACTTTTGTCTCTTGATAATGGCTCCAAAGCAGGAGTCGAAACGTCGAGTATTCAATAAATTCAGGCGCGGTTCTTACCCGGAACCTAGCTTAGTTCATATATATATATATATATATATATATATATATATATATATATATATATATATATATATATATATATATATATATATATATATATGTATATATATGTTCTGAGAGGCTTCCGCGGTCATTATTATGAACTAAGCTAGGTTCCGGGTGAGAACCGCGTCTGAATTTATTGAATACTCGACGTTTCGACTCCTGCTTCGGAGCCATTATCAAGAGACAAAAGTGAAAAAGAGTTTCAGAGTCTACTCTTGGGGAGTAGGCAGATTGAGGCCCCGAGTTCGATCTAGACCATATATATATATATATATATATATATATATGGTTGATGATTTATTCCGGTGTACATCCGTTCGTCTGTATTCGTTTGAAAAATCACTTGACGTTTCGCCAAAATCATATTTGGCTTTCTCAAAAGATACTAAGTAACTGAAGAATTTCTGGTTCTTGATCTCAATTTATACCTGCCCTGTGAGCCCTCATTAGTACTTAATCTCTCAGGTACTTTATCTTGTTTATTAGGTTGGGTTAACTGATGGTCAATTAAAGTACAATTACGGTGTTTATGGCTTTTGTCGGTAATTTGGGTAATCGGATTATTTGGGTTTATTGCTGGTTTTGTTTTATTGTTATTTTGATATGGGATTACTGCTTTCCAAAATGGTGATAATTTTAAAGCTTCGTCTCTCTTGTTTATGGTATCCCGGGTTTCAATTTCAATCGCTTCTCGTATTGTTCTGATTTTGTAGTTTTCGACATTGGCGATTTCTTTACAAGTATTAAACTCTATTTTATGCCCTGTTTCTTGTTCGTGTCTGAATAAAGTAGAGGTGGTCTGTTTGTTCTTTATGTATAGTTTGTGTTCGTCTCGACGGGCGGATATTCGCCTGTTTGTTTGGCCGACGTATAACTTGGAACAGTCTCCACATGAAATGCTGTAAACTCCATGGTTTTATCCTTTGGGTTCCCTAGCAATTTTCCGATTGTTGTTTGGGGTTTGTATGTTGTTCGAATTTTGTGTTTACTCAGAAACCTCCCTATTCTGTCCGTTGTACCTCTAATGTATGGTAAACTTACATGGGCTACGTAGTCTTGGTTATCATTTTGTTTCTTTTTCTCATCCTGTTGTTTGTCTATTGCTTTTCTGATGGTGTGGTTATTGTAGCCGTTTTTTCTGAGGATAGTTTTCATGAAAGCTAGTTCTTCTTTTCTAGTTTGCTGGTCTGTGAGACGTACCGATCGTGCTATAAGGGTGTTTGCTACTCCTTGGATCTGTGCTGGATGATGGTGTGAATTGCCGTGTAAATATCTGTTGGTGTGTGTTGCTTTTCTGAAGACGGTGTGCTGGAAACTTAGGTTGTTTCTTGTTAGAAGGACATCTAGGAAAGGAAGTTGTTGGTTGTGTTCTGTTTCTAGGGTAAATTGTATCTTGTTATGAATGGAATTCATATAGGCAAGAAAATTATTGAGTTCTAATTTCCCGTGAGGCCATATAATGAAGATGTCATCAACGTAGCGAACCCACAGTTTTGGTTTTAATGCTGCGTTAGCTATGGCCTTTTCTTCCAGATATACCATAAACAAGTTGGCAACAACTGGTGATAGAGCCGATCCCATAGGAGCACCCTGTATTTGTCTATAAAAATGGCCGTCGAAGGTGAAATACGTATTTTTGAGGCAGTGGTCGGCTAATTCTATTATGTGGTGAGGTAGGTTTTCGTTCATAGCTATACTGTCCAGTGCTTCGTCGAGTGGTATGCTGGGGTAGAGAGATATGACGTCGAGGCTTGCTATTAAGTCGTTTTCTTCTAAGTTTATGTCTTTAATTATTTCTATGAAGTGATGTGAGTTTTTGATGTAAGATTTTGCTGTTTCCACTATTGGTTGCATGAATCGGGCCAGGTATTTCTCTAGTTTTTGCGTTGGTGAGTTTATCGCGCTTACTATGGGTCTGATGGGCACTCCTTCTTTGTGGATTTTTGGTAATCCGTAAAGTTTAGGACATCTACTTGATTTTTCCCTTGGGATGATACTTTGTTGAATTCCTGGTTCTATCGCTGATGCCTTGATTTTGTTTTTCGTTGTTTTCTCGAGGTAAGTAGTGGGGTCCCGTGAGACCTGTTTGTAGTCGGCCCCTTTCAATATTTCTTCCATCTTTTTCTTGTATTCTTTTGTGTCCATCACAACGGTAGCGTTTCCTTTGTCGGCTGGTAATATTGTTAGTTCTTTGTTCTTTGATCGAAGAAGAGCCAAATGTTGTGTGATCTCAACTTTCTAATACAATGCCGTAACAGTGACACATTACCGACTTTCACGAAATTGTCATACCATACAATAACCAGACAGACAACAAGCATCCTGCACAAAGCGAGCAAAGCCCTTCTGAGAGAAAGCATACGTCAGACAAGGAAAAAACTAGCCGAAATTGAGAACAAACTGTTAGACCTCCACATTCGACTTGGTAATAAAATACATCCAACATTATGGGACCTTGTGGAAATCGTCGCTTTTTGGCGTTCAGAAACAGACAGAGAGTACAAGAAAGAAAAATTGGCAAAAAAATTAGAGGCATGCAAACAACGTTCACCTAAACAGTACAGGGAAGCTAACGCCAAAGGAATAGTTCACAACATCTCGTCCCAGACATTGACTGAACATGAAAAAGCCGCATTGAGCAAAGGGTTTAACTTCGCAATTGCTCCAAGAACAACACCCACGGAGGAAATAATCTCACATGTTGAAGCTGCATTAGACCAGGTAGACGAACAAAAGGCGGATGAAATTCGTTTTGAAGTTACAAGAATCTTAAAAAACGCCAAACCACCGAAGGCCAATTTGACGAAATCGGAACACATAGCAATAACAAACCTTAAAAAGAACAAAGAACTAACAATATTACCAGCCGACAAAGGAAACGCTACCGTTGTGATGGACACAAAAGAATACAAGAAAAAGATGGAAGAAATATTGAAAGGGGCCGACTACAAACAGGTCTCACGGGACCCCACTACTTACCTCGAGAAAACAACGAAAAACAAAATCAAGGCATCAGCGATAGAACCAGGAATTCAACAAAGTATCATCCCACGGGAAAAATCAAGTAGATGTCCTAAACTTTACGGATTACCAAAAATCCACAAAGAAGGAGTGCCCATCAGACCCATAGTAAGCGCGATAAACTCACCAACGCAAAAACTAGAGAAATACCTGGCCCGATTCATGCAACCAATAGTGGAAACAGCAAAATCTTACATCAAAAACTCACATCACTTCATAGAAATAATTAAAGACATAAACTTAGAAGAAAACGACTTAATAGCAAGCCTCGACGTCATATCTCTCTACCCCAGCATACCACTCGACGAAGCACTGGACAGTATAGCTATGAACGAAAACCTACCTCACCACATAATAGAATTAGCCGACCACTGCCTCAAAAATACGTATTTCACCTTCGACGGCCATTTTTATAGACAAATACAGGGTGCTCCTATGGGATCGGCTCTATCACCAGTTGTTGCCAACTTGTTTATGGTATATCTGGAAGAAAAGGCCATAGCTAACGCAGCATTAAAACCAAAACTGTGGGTTCGCTACGTTGATGACATCTTCATTATATGGCCTCACGGGAAATTAGAACTCAATAATTTTCTTGCCTATATGAATTCCATTCATAACAAGATACAATTTACCCTAGAAACAGAACACAACCAACAACTTCCTTTCCTAGATGTCCTTCTAACAAGAAACAACCTAAGTTTCCAGCACACCGTCTTCAGAAAAGCAACACACACCAATAGATATTTACACGGCAATTCACACCATCATCCAGCACAGATCCAAGGAGTAGCAAACACCCTTATAGCACGATCGGTACGTCTCACAGACCAGCAAACTAGAAAAGAAGAACTAGCTTTCATGAAAACTATCCTCAGAAAAAACGGCTACAATAACCACACCATCAGAAAAGCAATAGACAAACAACAGGATGAGAAAAAGAAACAAAATGATAACCAAGACTACGTAGCCCATGTAAGTTTACCATACATTAGAGGTACAACGGACAGAATAGGGAGGTTTCTGAGTAAACACAAAATTCGAACAACATACAAACCCCAAACAACAATCGGAAATTGCTAGGGAACCCAAAGGATAAAATGCCTTTAGAGAACCATGGAGTTTACAGCATTTCATGTGGAGACTGTTCCAAGTTATACGTCGGCCAAACAAACAGGCGAATATCCGCCCGTCGAGACGAACACAAACTATACATAAAGAACAAACAGACCACCTCTACTTTATTCAGACACGAACAAGAAACAGGGCATAAAATAGAGTTTAATACTTGTAAAGAAATCGCCAATGTCGAAAACTACAAAATCAGAACAATACGAGAAGCGATTGAAATTGAAACCCGGGATACCATAAACAAGAGAGACGAAGCTTTAAAATTATCACCATTTTGGAAAGCAGTAATCCCATATCAAAATAACAATAAAACAAAACCAGCAATAAACCCAAATAATCCGATTACCCAAATTACCGACAAAAGCCATAAACACCGTAATTGTACTTTAATTGACCATCAGTTAACCCAACCTAATAAACAAGATAAAGTACCTGAGAGATTAAGTACTAATGAGGGCTCACAGGGCAGGTATAAATTGAGATCAAGAACCAGAAATTCTTCAGTTACTTAGTATCTTTTGAGAAAGCCAAATATGATTTTGGCGAAACGTCAAGTGATTTTTCAAACGAATACAGACGAACGGATGTACACCGGAATAAATCATCAACCACATATTTCCATCCGTGAAACAGTATACACAAACATATATATATATATATATATATATATATATATATATATATATATATATATTTGTTTTTAAGTTTTCGCGGGCACTAAATGTTTTAGGTGGTTTCCGGGAATTCATCCGCGTAGTTGGTAACTGATCCCTGCCGGGATCGATGGTAAAATGACGACGTTTCGGCAGAGTCACATCTGTCTTCTTCAGGGGTCGGTTCGCATAATTCTCGTAGCCTTCTGCTTTCGCTTCTTCTTTCTATATATATATATATATATATATATATATATATATATATATATATATATATATATATATATATAGTTGAAGTTAAGAATTCAGATCGATTTAACTTAGGGTAATTCAGTGAGAATTCAACCGAACTCCCAGTAAAATTGTTCTCGACTCCTCTATCGATATTTCCAATTTATCGGAACATGATAGAGGGTTTTAGTTCTTATTGGTTGTATGGGTTTATTATTATTGAGCTTGCTTGAGGCTTTTCAAGAGGCTCGTCTTCTTCCCGACGAACGGGATGAATTTTTCTCTCGCCTTATTGTAATAATATTTTCCATTAAAGCGTAATTGGATTTAATAAAGTCTTCGGAGTTTCAATAAATACGAAATAAATAAAGGGAAAGTATGAACTGGTATAGTATTTGTTATTTGAGAACTGTGCAATATCAATTGTGGTTTATTTGCTCTAAACCGTTTAAGGATTTTGTAATGAGAAGTTATTGAATGGATATTTACTGATCTGTCCTTAATCTCTAATAAAAAATCCTTTGCCAAGGATTTATTTATTACATTTCTCTATCTAATAAAGGTTGATATGGGTTTCCACTGTTTGACTTCTCTTTCACTAACTGAAATTCATTATTTTTCTCAATTCTATTTCAGTTCAGTTATTTTAATATTATTCATTTTCCTATCTTGTTTCATTCATTTCAATTGTTCTCATGGATGTTTAATTAAAGTTTGTTGTTTTGCTTTCATGAATGTGCAGACATTTTGTAATTCCGCTGTGTTGCTTATCCATACTTTTTCCCTACTATTGGTGTTTGCCCTTTAATAAAAATATGAGTTCTTAAAAATCCACATATCTGTAACTGCACTTCATTTAATTTGAAAACAAACTACACTTCATTTAATTTGAAAACAAACTACAACATAATTTCTTTTCCAAAACAAAAATGAACTACATTCTTGAATAGTCTAACTTCATTAAGCTTGTCTACAAAACTTTCTATTGGAATATTCTAACATATTCGACGATTCGTCGACCTTTATTGGCCGGACAGCAACCGTTGTGGCCAAAAGTGTCATGCCATTACCATCTGTTGTCTTTTTTTTTCTTATTCATTGAGTTCCTGACCTTCCCGTTCTATGATTAGCTTTTTTCATATTCGATCAGTTCTACTGGCCACGTGTTCAGACCATTTCCATGATCGTTCGCCCACCCTGTCCATTAGGTTCGTAATTTTCTTTTATTCCAAATTCATGTGTTAACACGTGGTTCAGAAAGTCCCGGAACTAACCATTAAAAAAACATTTTTGTTGCAAAACTCGACTTTATTCATCAATATAGTCACCTTTCATAGCGATACAATGATTCCAGTGTTTTTTTAAACTTTGGATGCCTTATAGAAAGATTTGTCTGTTGCCTCCAAACAGGTTTCAGTTACTGCTGTAACCTTGTCGCCGGACCTAGTTCTGTTTCCCTGTAGCATCTTTTTGGGATCTGCGAACAGATAGAAGTTAAATGGGGTCCAATCTGGTGAATATGGAGGTGTGGAAGCAATTCGAAGCCTAAATCGTTTAATTTCATTTATCATCTTTATCGAGTTGTGAGTCGATGCATTTTCTTGGTGCCACAGCAGATTTTTTTGTCATGTAAGACGTAATTGCGTCAACCAATCAATCTAAAAACGCATTATTACAGTCGCTGCTGATCTTCTGGCCGCATGAAGTGGTGAAATCGTTACACATATCTTTTGAAAGTTGGTACTACCAAAATGCAGCGGCATGGTATTGACGGCGTCATCTGTTTATTAGTCTCCGGAGTTAATCACCCATGTTTTCGGTTTCGATTACTTAATGTATTGTTCTGGAGGTGAGAATACAAAGAGCTATATGGTTAGGACACATTGCAAGAATACCCGACAAACGATGGGTAAAAGGAATACTATTTGGAAGTGAGGGAGTAAAAGAAGAAGAGGAAGACCTAGAAAAACATGGCTAGAGGAAGTGGTAAAGGATCTGGTGGAAGTGGGAATCAGAGACTGGAAGAAGCAGGCGTTGGACCGAAATAAGTGGAAAAGGAGCATGAAAGATCTCATAGCCAAGCGCCACTAGGCCTGTTGAGCTGATATATATAATGTCAAATAGTGAGTAACACAGAGTGTAGCACCCATATTTCAATAGTGTAGATAGCCTTTTCGTAACTGACAAAAGCCATGTGAAAATTTAGGTTATATTCGTTACATTTTTCTGTTATTGGTATTGTGTAGGTGAATCATGATGTAAAAGTCTGAGTGAAATTCAGAATTTTCTCTAGGGTGTTAATAGTCTATTTACACCCTCAATCATATACGTTTTAGACAACAGAATGATGAGCGTATATTTACTAAGTTTTTTTGTCACCTTATTTGTTTTGAATGATAACCTCAGCTTCTGCTCAGAATTCTGAAATTTATCCCATTAAGACACAACTGCTGAATAAGTCTCTTTAAGTTCTTAAGTCAGAATCAACTCTTCGTATTTGATAATTTCTGGTATTATGCCATCTGCTCTCGGCGATTTGTGATTCTATGAGTGCGTTATAAATTTAACCGGTGGTAATATGGTATTTTCAGAGCCAGCATTCTGGATTTTTATAGTTATTCCCTGAATGTAGTTTTCATTTGGATACATTTTCTAATTTAAGTATTTCCGTTCTCGTTTTTTTTTATTCTTACATCTGTACAATGTGTTCTCAGAGTGGAAAACAATGCTTATATACCCCCGTAGCACCATTTTCTGTTTCATTCCATAAACCATCTATTTTTGTAAAAATCCTATTTCTAATTTCCGATGAAGCCATGCTTGATGACATATAAGTCAAATTATAAGAAATAAAAAGTGAAAATGTAACCAAGTGTTTGTTGTTTTTATTTTCATCAAGTGAAGACAAACAATTATCGAATCCATTTAATTTCAAATATTTTTCATACACTTGCAGCAGATGATGAGAGCTGCAGACCTCAAACCTTTGTATAACTGAATCTTGTTTGTCTAAAATTTTATTGTTTCTTATTAAAAAAATTGGAATATTTCTGTGCTTACAAGTTCCGCTCAAAATTGGTATATTTTATGTTTTAATTACCTTGGCGCGTTTAACATTCCGCCGTACCGACGCCATGTTAAATTACCAAATTTAAAAAATTTCAAAATTGAATATTAATAATGTGAAATTTGTATGCAGGTATTTTTCCGATTATGGTAAGTGGAAAACGACCAACAATAAAAATTAAGTAAATGTATTTCCTTCAAAGTAACCTAATTGAGTAACAATCTTCATTAATACGAGAATTTTAATGATTCGTAATGGTAGCAATCCTGGCCAAATGCTTTAGATTAGGAATGTTTCGAATATTCCCAGAAATCCCACTTAAAATTAGATTTATTTGACT
Organism: Octodonta nipae; assembly: GCA_034190945.1. Taxonomy (NCBI): domain Eukaryota; kingdom Metazoa; phylum Arthropoda; class Insecta; order Coleoptera; family Chrysomelidae; genus Octodonta; species Octodonta nipae. The sequence goes on from CM067216.1 coordinate 26,590,862, forward strand.
CGTAAAAACGTGGTTGAATTGTGGTGTGCTTCGTCGGAGTTTCCCTTTACGTTTTCACTAGTTACAATCCAATTTTACAATGGGGAGGTCATAAAGGAGTTTTAACTTGTTATTGAAACGAGATCTATTAAAAATTTTATGCCACTGAAACATTACATTATTGCATAACAGCCAATAGGTCATTAAATATCATGAACCAAAAATTTCTTAAAACATAAGACAATAATTTGGTGGCTGAGGTTTATTTGAAGATAACAATTTTTCATTTAATTTAGCATACGACTTATATAAAAAAAGTAAGTGTCATAGGGGCCCACTGATGGAAGTTGCACCAAAATGTAACATCTCACCTTTCCTTTTAACCTGTAACCCAATATTTAATTGAAATATAGGTACCCTTAACACAGGGGTTAATTAAACCTTAGGTCTAGGTACTCGCATAAAACAAACTGCTTAAAGGTAATTGGGACATTAATTTAAAAAATTACGCAGATGACACTGCCATAATTTCAGTTCATAGGGCCTTCTAAATCTAATACATATATTCAATATTAATGGTGAGTTATCAGACGGGCATACAGATAAACACACTCAACACGAAGACCATGGCAGTAAGTAGACAGTCAAACCAATCCTTAGATATACTAGACTTCTATGTCACTTGTCAAAAATAGACTGTAAGCATTGGGAATGTGGGTGTACCGTCTAATAATATTAATACAGAATACTCTGGGTGGTACACGTTACCAGTTTCGAAGTCCTACAACAAATGAAGAGAAAAACAGCATCCCTTGGTCATGTCATCAGACATGATAAATATGAGCTTCTACAACATAATAGCAGCAGGGGCGGACTAAGGCCTAGGCGACCTAGGCACGTGCCTAAGGCTCGTAATTTTTGGGGCCCGAAAATTAGGTAACTACCCAACGCAAAGAATATTCGTCACGACTGAAAAATAGGTCCTGAATTACAATGTTCGCTAGGGCCCGCTTTAGCCTTAGTCCGCCACTGAATAGCAGCTATTGCAGACGGTACCAGCGCAACATGGAGATGTAGAGGATGAAGACGGATATCACAGGGATTAATTACTCCTCGTATAATTGCCTAAGAGTTACGTAATGTAGACCACACACTTTGAAAAATATTTGAACCTCAAAATGCAGATATATATTTATCACACCTTATTTTTCAGTTCAATTTATTCTCATTAGCCATTTAATTCCAAAAACTTGCAATATATATCTCGGTTAGTAATTTCTAATCTTTACACATCCATAAGCATTCAATTATCTGTTATATTTACACGCTAAATAATTTTCTTCCGGGGAATGGTTTTTAGATTGATTTTGTATGTTCAACCTTATCGCGAATGAACCATATGTTCTTTAAATCCATTTCCAATTTTTATTTGCTTTTATAACAAATAATGTTGCTAGCAGGCGTTTGTGTATTTGTCATGTGTATTTGTCATTTCGAAAATCTACAAACAAACTCTCAAACATGTAGACAAGTACATCGTTATGTGTGTTGTCGTACAAAAGAGAAGCGAAAGAATTTATTAGAGGAAATGTAATCAAAATGTTTGAACTATGTAATGACAAAAGGAAAACATTCTAATAATTGTTAACAAATTAAAATGTAATAACAATTGAGGGGTGAAACTGTTTTTTTCCTAGTTTTGTTTATCAATCAAAAAACTTAGAGTACAAATTAAATTTATAACTTCGCGCCTATTGGAAAATTGATTTCATTTTCAAACAGAGCACATATTCAATATGAGACTTCCACTTTAGATTCTGAACAACAATGAACCATCTTATGTTATTTTTCTTCGATTTTCTCAAGCCCTTAAGTCATTAATGTGCTTCAGCAATAAGTGGCATACATTTAAGAAGTTTTATAATAAATATGTTTATTATAAAACATATATACATCACTTCTTTATTTCTAGCGTGTACAATTTAGAGTTTTTTGGATTTAAACGGTTTAAAAGTTGCCTTGAAATTGGCTACGTTATTGCACAAAGTATTTCATTTCAATATAAACGCAAGATTTTAATGTTCAATAAAACACGTAGCAAAACAAAATATCTTGCAAATAGCCGCCACTGCTTTGCTATATTCTTTTGACAAAATTTCTAATAACATTATTGTACATATGGCGAGATTTCATTTATACAGGGCTAATTTCGGCCTTAATACTTCGGTGGTCGCGAGTTTGTTAGTGTATACGTGTGATTTCAGATAACCACAGCCAGAAATCCAAAGGTATTAAATCGCAAGACCCTGGTGGCCAATAGTGGTCACCAAACCTCAAAATGACACTAGCATTACCAAACTCGTGCACTCGGTATAACATGAGGCCCGATCCTGATGAAACCACAAGTCTTCAAGAGCTATATGTTCCAAATGGGCCATTGCCTCCTTCATCTTCAAAGAATTACAGTTGTCCAAAAAAAAAATGTTAATTTTTAGTAACTTAATTTTCACTTGGTAGTTTTTTAAACAATATGTGAGCGACAGTCGGTTCCAAATAAACAAATATATTACTCTGTTTTTATCGTTTTATCGGTAATGCTAAGTTAAGGTCAGTCCTTATGACAACGTTAACAAGTAATCAATGTTGATACGAATTATTAAATACACACTGTCAAATATTTGCGAAGTTATTCACATGTGAACATAGTTTCTTACTTGAAACGCTTGTTATGTTTACAGAGGCTTCAATGTAAAATAAACACAGATGACTTAATTTGATTATCTACGTGACCACATTACACAGTTAATTAACTGAAATATTTTTCTGGGTAAAATTAAAATAGAAAACTTATACGAAGGTTTGTTTTAAATTTTAGAAACAAGCAGCATCATTAAATGAGTTTTTAAAAAAGTTTGTGTCATGCTGATAAACATGCTCGTTGTTTTGTTTGAACATCTTTATTTCTATGTTAAGCATTCGTTCAGTTATTTGTTCGTTTTTAATTTTTCACGTTTTAAAACTTGGTCAGGAATCCATATTTCACTATAAAGTACATACTCCTTACCTGAGTACGAAGCTATATTTTCCCTGTGGATCTGTTGTGAGTTGTTTGTTTTAAATTTATTTCCTGGAATATCTTCAGAATGATATCAGAAACAATAATTTCCATATGCGTTACTTTTAAGAGTTTTGCTAAACTTATGAATAATCAAAATGTGAAAGAATCTAAAAGAATGCCGTTTTCTACCTTTTTCTTTATAACTTTGAAACTATTCATTCGAGAGAAAAGTTGAACAGATACAGGGTGTTTGTAAAATAGGGTTCCTAACTTCTGCTGTGTATATAATTCATTAAAAGTCGCTATTAACATGTGAGCCCTTAAGAAGTTATATGCCCTTAAAAGAACTCAAACAAAACTGTTTGTTTTTTATGTTATTGACAAGTAAATGGAAAAAATGTTTGGGTCTTACATAATTATTAAAAGTTGTGAATTTATTTAGTCACCGAACGGACCACAATTGTAGACAATGCTGTAACTTAATATTATTTAAATATGCAATGATATGGACGTGAAAGAAAAAAAGGTAAAAATAACGATGCCGAGTGAATCAGCTCATAATAGTATATTATCGATTCAAGAAGACATACCTTAGTGAATGTTTGAATGCCATAGACCGATTTATACAAGAATTGTCGCAACGATACAGACCCATCAAACAAATCAACAATATTTTTCAAATTATTGAAATAAAGCTTATACGAGAAGTTTTAGACGGTTACAGCAGTAGACAATCTAATAGAAATTTACCATGAATTTGATAATGAATAAAATGGTGTAGCAGGCATGTACGTGCGACCGATACGAGTGTGGACGTTGCTGCCAAATGGACAGTCAAAGAATTCCTTCAATTTAGACTAAAATAGTACTTTTGTGAATCGTTCCGTGTACATAGCTTATACTTGAATACATCTTGATCATTTGCATCTCAATTGCGTCATGCGAGAGGATTTCTTCCAAATTCAAACTAATTAAGAATTATCTTCGACCTACAATGAACCAAGAGTGACTTGTTAATCAATTGAAATTTTGACTAAGCAAGCATAAACACTTATACATACAACTGTGAATTGAATAAAAAGCTTGTCGACTTCTTAAACTGAGGGCGTCTTTCAGCTTTGCTGCTGTTGATTGTAATAAAAATTATTATATGATCTTTTTAAAATTTTAGAAAGAAAATCGCTTTGTTTTACATTATTTAAAATAAATCAATGATAATATTGTATTGTTGAATATGTACATACTTGAATGCTACTTATAAGCTATTTGAAATTTATATTATTCAACACTGTATATTTATTTGAAGAATTCATTATTTCCTTTTTTGATAATTGTATATTTAAAATTTATATAAAATTCGTTTAGAAGAAAAAAATCATTAACAATTTGTGGAGGCCGTCTAAATTATTCGATTTTAATTTTTTAAAAGCATTTAAAAACTAGAGTATTCTGTACGCAAACGACCATTTGGAACCATTTTTTTCAGGCTCCACAAAGTTTTAAAAATTTTTGTAGAAAAAAATCAATTTTTAACCAAATTTGATGTGTTTTTCTTGCCACAATATCAATTTCAATGCGTTGGACTATTTTTTTATTAATTTTTGTTATTGTGCAACAATGTTATTGCATTTTAATATAGTTGAAAAATTAATTACTAAACCTTTATTTCGCTTGAATTTTTTTCTCAACTTAATAGTTTTCAAGTTATAAAGGGTCATCTTTTCGGTTTTTTCACACTTTGATTATTTTCATAAGTTTGGCTTCACTTTTGAAAGTTTCACATCTTAATTCTGGTCGATACTAATAGATAAAAACATTAACGCTATATAAAATAATAATTGTGCTCCGATATTCTTTATCAATCAATTAAATATATTTTTATCTTATATTTCCATCATTCAATTTGTAGCTCTCTATAAACTCACGCCCCCTTACGACAGGAGTGGGCACATCTGTACTGAATGTGTAATTACTATAAGTTGTAGCTGGGCAATTTTGCAAAATTATCTGTATTAAGATTTCTACAAAAAAATCAATTCTAGAATTAATACACAAAGTTTTTTATAAGGACTCCAGCTCTGCTGTTGAAATGTTTCTGTGCACTTGATAGATAAATATGCAGGATGTACTTAGTACTTTTCAGGGACCGGAGATTAATTATGTTTTGTAATCAGATTTAACTGAACCAGTCAATTGCTTTACCTGTTAGTGACAGTTTCCTATATATATATATATATATTTCGATTCCACTGTAAGCTCTTGTTTGTATTTTCACATTGGGTAAACTATGTAAATTAATTTGTTTTATCGTAAATACACTCACGAGTACCATCGTTAATCTGTTTATTTTAATGGGCATATAACATCGCATTATTGAATATTTGCAATCAAAACAGAACAGATTATAGAATATTGACAGCATTCCAAAATGTTGACGGAAAGATACCGCAGTGAATACACAATGAATGTTGGAATATACTGGGCGATCAACAGGATAATTTTTGAACATTGGTAAATTTCCGTTCCGCTTTTTCCGGTATGATTAATACACTTTGCAAACGTATTAATTGTAAAGATCGGTACTGGAATACTAATACTCAGATGTATATAAAGTTTTTTTCTTGATTTTAGGTCGTATTATACTCATGACGTTCCGGCTATAATTTTGGCTGTATGAATAGTATTCTATAAGTATTTATAACATTAATGTAATAATTTAAACTATACATACCACGTGACTCATCCTCACGTCGTTCGCTTTTTCATTACGAAAATAATGTCCATGCTTCATGTAACAACATTAATAAAGTATTTAAAATCATTTTTGTCCATTGTACCCTATACATAGTTGTGTGTACTAGTATCAGATCAGTAAATGCAGTGATCCTACTTAAATTATCTACACTATGAATGACATTTTTAATTTTTCTGTAAAACATTTCCAAAAATTCCCTCTCTTTTTTAATCAGATTCCATTGTTGACATTTTTGTTTTTATTTCTGGAAATTTCGTAGTTATTATTTTTGTGTTTTCGAGAAATTGGCATGCTTGTCCAATATACATTTCATTGCAGTTCTTACACATAACTATTGTGTTATTGGGGTTTTTTAAGGAAAGTGAAATATTCGTATAATAAATTATAGCCTTTATGACATATTGTAAATCAGATCAGTAAATGCAGTGATCCTACTTAAATTATCTACACTATGAATGACATTTTTAATTTTTCTGTAAAACATTTCCAAAAATTCCCTCTTTTTTTTAATCAGATTCCATTGTTGACATTTTTGTTTTTATTTCTAGAAATTTCGGAGTTATTATTATTTTTGTGTTTTCGAGAAATTGGCATGCTTGTCCAATATACATTTCATTGCAGTTCTTACACATAACTATTGTGTTATTGGGGTTTTTTAAGGAAAGTGAAATATTCGTATAATAAATTATAGCCTTTATGACATTTTGTAATTTCGTTTATTTATATATATATATATATATATATATATATATATATATATATATATATATATATATATATTTCTAGTCGTAGGCTTTCACGGATGGAACAATATGAAGAAATATTTATCCGGGAATACAACCGTTCTTTATATTGATTCATGTTTGAATCCTGGAAATTTCGGAGTTATTATTATTTTTGTGTTTTCGAGAAATTGGCATGCTTGTCCAATATACATTTCATTGCAGTTCTTACACATAACTATTGTGTTATTGGGGTTTTTTAAGGAAAGTGAAATATTCGTATAATAAATTATAATCTTTATGACATATTGTAATTTTGTTTATTATATATATATATATATATATATATATATATATATATATATATATATATAAATAACAATATGAAGAAATATTTATCCGGGAATACATCCGTTCTTTATATTGATTCATGTTTGAATCCTGCAGACGTCTCGCCAGGGTCTCACTATTGCCTTTTTGGTTGTGTGGCAATAGCACAACAACACATTGAACCAAAACCAAACGATGACCTCACCGAAAAACCAAAAGCAGTCTTACCCATACATCAAAGCGACAACGGACAGAATTGGCCGAATTCTTCGAAGGCATGACAGCGTCAGCATACAAACCGCACCAGACCATAGGCACAAGTTTATGAGGCCCTGCACCTTTCTAACACATGGGAGACAATTATTCAACATCAAAATAAAACAGCATTAGCCCCGCAAAATACAAACCCGTCAACAAGTGAGACACCCGACACATCAGCAAAGGGGCGGAGTGAACACCGACCAATCAGGCGCGATATAGCCTCCGACGGAGGCATATAAAATAAAAAGCTCACTAAATGTTTTAGGTGGTTTCCGGGAATTCATCCGCGTAGTTGATAACTGATCCCTGCCGGGATCGATGGTAAAATGAGACCTTTCGGCAGAGTCACATCTGCCCTCTTCAGGTCGGTTCGCAGAATTCTTGTAGCCTTCTGCTTTCTCTTCTAGTTACTCGGTTCGCATAATTCTCGTAGCCTTCTGCTTTCACTTCTAGTTACTCGAGATGTGCTGTTCATGTTCGCCCTTCTCGGACCACGGTATCGAGTAAATGAAAAACCTCCTTTTATCAAAGTCAGAGAATTGATGGAAATTTTTGTTTCTTCATATTCTAGGCAGATGAATGAAGTACTTCCAAACGACCTGTACAAAAATGACTGATTCCAAAAACCAACCTACCAATATGGCTAAAAACCAAAACCTAATCGGTTTTAGTATTTACCTAAACTAAAATTAATACCAAATACAACTCAGTTATTGGTGTTTTCGTTTTTTTTTCACTAATCTTAGGGATACTTTTTAGTAAATGGTTATGTATTCATCTTTAGCATTGCAACACCATAACCACAACGTTTTTTCTTTAGTCTACGTTACGTCCAAAAAAAATCCGTACATTCTAATTGCTCATTTTTAATTATCTAGCGTCCCTGGAATCAAATAATTTTCCTCAATGAAATGCACTGGAAAAGCATTTGATTATCCGGGAAAATCTAGGCAGCCATTTCGCAAATTATACAGGTGATATACGCCGCTGTATCGTAATTAGAGTGGACACTATAACGTCATCTATATATAATCTATGAGGATATTATAAACCGCAGAGGTAATAATGATGTATTGAGCCAAATAACCACACTGGTGGTTGGAGGACGAAGTGAATTTAATTCCTGAAATCGTACTAACGAGTTATATGAGGCGGATCTACAAAACAAAACAAGAATATTTCATCCACATTGGCATATCGCCTGAATGATAACTAACTGACGTTCTATTGAATACATTTTTCCGAATTTAGTGATGGCTGTAATTCTTTTATGGATAAATTTCATTAGGTACTTAGTGTCTAAAATACGGATCTGAATACGCATATTTGGTCCCAAGATCCGCGGATACGGATACGGATCTTAAGTTTTTTAGAGTACGCGGCGGTAAATATTGCAAATAAACCTTTGGAAAGAGACAATCTGTTATGGACAAAAGTTATTGACCTCTATAAAAGTTAACTCTCATAACCAAAGACATTAAAGTATGATAGTAGTAGTAGACTGGACAAGTAGTCACTTGGAGGTCTCAGCCACATCGCTCGCACATATTTATTATCATCGGCGACAAGCGTTCCAAGTGAGCAATTTTTTTAGTGCAGGAATTGTTTATGAGCTACATGGTAACAGCCTTTTGGGGGACAAAGCTGCCAAGAGGCTCTTTTTAAAATACAATTTACCATTACTTATTTTAATTATGACTTTTAACTTTTTTTAAATTTCTCTAATTGTCACTGTGTTTTGAATCTAATGTCAACACTTTATGTGTATTAATTTACTGAATTAGAATTTGAATATTAGAAAGATTTAAGTTTTAGTCTTTTTTCCTCATTGTAAGAGTGATCTATGATACTTTATTATTTTATTAAGCTTAACACAAGATTTAACCCAATTTATCTCATAAATATATTTTAAATAATTTTTTGTATAAACTTCCTATAATAAATGTTTAAATATATCATCATTTTAATAAGCTTATTACCAAGATGTGTGATAGATCTCACTATAAAGATGGTTGATTTAGTACCTTTGAGTTATGTACTATCGGTATGATACTCACTTCACTATGATAAATATAAAGGTGCCAAATACAATTTTAAAAAATAAAAAATTATCTGAATGGAATTTAACAGTTTTTCATTGTTACCTAATCACCTATATTTAAAATTGTATCTATGAATTAAAAATTAATAAGATAAAAGATTCGCCAAAAACTAACGGATACGGATTTTTCTTCTACCTCGGATACCCGCGGATCCGGATACGGATATCCGGCACATCACTAGTCTTAACAGGTAAAGCAAATCCTACAAGAGCTCTACATTCCCGAAACATTTCGCCCGAAACATTTCGAGTCAAGTGATGATAGCCTTTTTCACCTCCATCTAGCGTCGTAAATTATAGGTCCTCTATAGGTTACCAATTTCATACGCAAAATGCCCATTCAAATTGATTTTTATTGATCATGAATTACGTAATCATTAATAAAATTGTAACTCCCAAGGGGATCTCTATCTAGATACCATCCTAAATTAAAAAATCTGACATCCAAATAAGTAAATCGTATATACTCGTTCAAAATAAAATTAATTGGTCCCCATGTGGGTACAATAAGTCAATGCATTTTGATAATTCGTACATTACGGAATCATAAGTAAAATTGGAAGTCTCAAGCCCAGCTGCATCTATTAAGCACCCTAAACGCAATAATCTGACATCTAATTAATTGACCAAATTAGTCATAATGGGTCTGTAATTTTGACATTTCGTCAGGGGTATAAAAATCTTTGTAGAGTATTTAAAATTCTAAGGATATCTAGAAAATGGTAGCGCCCTAAGCGTGGAGCCCATTCAAAATGATTTTTGTTCGTGATGATGTGGTCACAATTGATCAGTGAATTTTGATCAACCTAAACTACTTCTTCTTCCTCTACTTTACTTAGGCAGGTCTGCCTGTTTTAAAATAAGCTATGCCTTTATGTTAGGTTGTGTTTTCGGCCTATTTCACGTAATATTAGCTTTTGGTTACTTCACATCGCTGCTGAAGGGAAATAAAAATAAAAAATAATTTTTAACTATTAAGATTTTGTTTTACAGCTATAGAAAGTCCTGTAACTGCATACAATTAAATGGTTTTTAATAAGTTCAGAATAACAACAAAGTAACAGGAAATTATTGTTACTGTAATTGTATTGTCAATTCGTTATTCTTATTTTAAACTTAAAAATATTTAATTATATTGACTTTGTATTCCTATTGAACAAAATCTCAGTAGTAAAAAAATAGTTCTCTATATTTTAATTCGGTTTGCTATTAAGGCGTGTATTTTACTTTTTAAGTTATAATTTCTTGTTATCCTTTATGATTTAATGCACTTTAAATAATACCTAATTGTTGACGCCCTTAGTGAATTACCCTGTAAAATATAAATTCTTATTAACAACTGAGCAGAAATTTCAACATTCTTTCATCTGATGTAAATCGATGTTGTACTGTTTTTATTTTCTCAGCTTAACGACATTCTTGCACTTGTCACCGTAGAATTTCATATAACAGAATACGAAATCATCGTAAACAACTTTTTTTGACTCGTTTGGTAAAAATTTCTCGATAGGATTCGACAAGCTGACAATGTCGTATTAGGAATAAAACATGATATTAAAGCGATTCGATATCTGCAGGAATAAATGCGTCAAATGCACCTCCTGAAATCGAACATTCGCTATAACAATCACGACATTTAATTATCACATCGAATGTTTCAATCTATCAGACTGGTTTTGTGCGACACCAGGGGCTTTATTAAATTCTGTCTGCCAGTAAAATTACAATTACATTAGTAATATTTAATGGGTTTTGAATTGGAACTTCTTGACATACCTTTTTTGATTGCGAACCAAAGTCACCTGTCAGGTGACATACGCAATATATATGCACTTATTATTGAAGTAAATTAAGATTTGATAATTAATCTTTAGTTCTTTGTTAGTTTTTTTATGGCAACGACTTATTTAAAGAATTCATTAGTTATAATTTTCTCCATCAAGTTAATCGTGGGCGGGAAATTTAAAAGGATTTTTGCAAACAAATTATGAATGGTGGTGCGTTCCCGCAATTTGTTTAGTGTATTGTTTTCAATTTGATTGAATTACTTCATTGATTTTTAAACTTCTGCACCTTTTCTAAAACATTCCGTCGCGCTAATGCTAATTGTAAGTGTGTTTTTGCGTGTAAAATATCGACAGTATTGACATTCGTGGTTCGCTTCCCTAACTGTTTAGACGCTTGGGAGTTTCGTGTATTTGTGCTCCGAACTATTCGGACATTTTTTGATCCCGTCTGAAGAGACGCCGCTTATTGTTGTTTGCGTTACGATTTCGCGAGTTCTTAGCTCCATTCGTGACGACCGCTAAACCGCTTTCATTTTGTTTCTTTTGTGTTTACAAAAGCGCATCATTTGTTGTTAAACCCGCCTTTTTTGTATGCTCAATCAATGAACATTACGTCGCTATTTTTTTGTGTAACGTGTTGTCCAGACGAAGCTCTAAGAAACTGTTCCTGCTGTTACGGGGCTAGCCTCTGAAGAAAGAAGAACCAAGAAAACACCCTTTGCAGAGCTTCGGTCAGTGACTAACTTTTATTTGGTGAATTAATTTACGTGTTTATTGATTGTTCCGCTAAAGGTCCTTCGTCAATTATATATATATACTTGCATTGAACCAGCATTGAACTAAAACCGCAACATCTAATTCATACATTTTTTGAATATTCTCTCTATGGAATGTGCATCGAAGACATTCCAAATGGATTAGTACAATGTTTTGAGTAATTTCTCAATATTTGATGAGGTAATTATCTATTTTATTGTTCATCTGGGTTTTTTCTTCTCACAACGATTTCTGAAAAACAAATGTTACTTGTGAAATCCAAGAAAAACCGGTGTAAAAGAGTGCAAAAATATTGTTGTAATATTAAACAAAATTCGCAGCAATACCAATTTGCCGTACCATTTGATTTCACAAATTAATTATAATTATTGCGCTCATGGTGCACTGATTCAGGTTAACGCCCCTGTAAATCTGTATTGTTTCATATCGTGAATATAATTGCAGTAAATATTCTGCATCAAATAAAAACTTTAAAAAATTTTGTTTTTTTTGTGAAAAATTCCCATTTTCTGTGAAAATCTGAAAATCATCAACTCTGCGCCTATTGCAACAAAGTCATACAAGAAAAATATAAAAAGATCGATTTTGCAACTTATTTACTTATAAATAATTTTTTACAACTTTTTAGCATGACCTACATATTCACTATCAAAGAAATCCCAACATCCAGAAGGTGATGTTTCACTTTAATATTGTTTTGGTAAAACATAAAAAAAGAAAATAAGTAAAAAATATCAAGGAGTTTAATATTTTTTATTATTAAGTTTGTTAATAATGTGTTTGTCTACCGTGGTTATCTATACACTCCCCAGCACGTCTTGACATTGACTCATTGAGGTCCTCTATTTCGTCTTGAGGAATACGATCCCAAGCTACCTGTATTTCATGTCTTAGAACTTTCAAAGTCCATGACCCGATTAAGGTAAAGAACTACATACGGTTCCACTACTTCCTGACCATAACGTTGCGCTGTCATATTCCCTCAAACAAAGACCCACTCCCATGTGCAATAGCACCCCATACCTTAACGTCTACTGTTCGGTGTATATGTCGCTCAAGATGAAATTGATGTTGACGTCTTTCTCCCCAACGTCGTCTAACTCAGCCATCATGGCCACCCAAGCAGAATCGAGATTCATCAGAGAACACGACCTGATGCTAATCCACATTCCAATGTTGTCGTTCTCTGCACCACTGTAGTCATTGTCGTCGATGCTCAGCAGTCAGAGGTAGCACAAGATGGGGTCGATAATGCTACAGTCCAAAATACCTTAAACGGTAGTAAACCGTTCGGACACTTACAAGATAACATTGTTCTCCGAATCACTCATAAGCCAAATTTCGAGTTATCGAAAATTGGTCTCTAAATCCACGTCGATGTTGAACTTCATTTGTGCCCCTTCGACGTCCGGTGCCTACTTTTCTCCGATTTTGGGTATTATCAAATCACGCTTGACAACATCTAATAACACTTGTTGGATATCTGTTCGTGCGGTTAGCGATTTCTCGAAAGAAAACCCGTCTCCTGTAAACCAATAATTGGACCACTTTCAAATTCACTTAGCTGGCCATCAAGCAATTTAATAAAATGCCAAAAACGACTACAATATTAATTGATAAAAAAAGTTTACATGAAAAAACATTCACCAAACTTTATCAAATTTTAATCATTTACTTCATACTATAGCATCTATGTTATACAAAACCATATTAAATTTAAACATCTCCTGAATGTTTTCTTTGTCAGTGCGCATATTATACAATATTTTTCAGAAGCCATTACTGTAAAAAATTTATCCAACCCGCCCGAAGTAAAACTATCAAACAACACAAATTAGTTTGTTCAGTATTACAATATTAGTTATAAACTTGTTATTTTACCTATTGAACAAAATATTGCTACTGTTTTGTTTGAATCAGCCGTGAAAGTTTTCTATCTCTCACTAAAACGGATTCGCCTTCTTTATTTATTTTTCACAAACTACTTTCGTACTGAGATTATATTTTACGATTACTAGCAATATTACGATACTATCAAAAAGAAATGCTCGAGTAATTTCGTTAAAATTGTATCGCATGTTGCCCAAGCCCGAAGGCTAAGGGTTAGCTGTTTTTTGAAACGTCTATTTTTTTACTGCATGCTATACGCTTCAGGCTACAGACTGTGATGTATAACGTAATTAACAGGTTCAACGAATTTAGTAAGCTGAAAATTATAGGGGGTTAATTCGAGAACATTATACACTATATGCAAGAACGCCGACATTCATTTCGTTTATTCGGTATTGCTTTAGAGTATTAGACTTTCTTGTATATTTGACACGTTTTTTATTGTAAAAAATAATTACTAAATTTCGTCTACGCGTTTCATTCTAAATTTATGTAGTAATGTAAAATCACAACGAAAATTTTAAATCATTTTGTGTATTGCGCCCTTTATGAATCGTATAGCGTCCCCTCTTTGAAAGGTTTGCTACCAGAACAAGCATGATGACTTACATATTTTGAAAAACCTTTGTCATATTCAAGTACCCGCTGTTTCAACCGAATCTTGTTTCTGCAGAAAATAGGGGTTTGGTATGAAATGTTTTAAGTTAGCCGGTGTCATGGCGTCCGGGAGACGTCACTTGTATGTTTGTCAACATTAAATACTAGTTGTTTCCTGGCGGATAGTTGTGGCATAGTCTGGCAATGTTTAGGTACTTCTAGGTCAGACCCATTGACTACGTGGTCTGACCTAGGTCTATACCCCGAAACGTTTGGAAATATACTGTAATTTCGTGAATTGTTATTTCCCAAAAATAGCACGTAAAAAAACAGGGCTAAACCCTCTTTTTATTAAAATAAAATGGTGCCTATATTAGTCACGTATAGTGTCGATTTCTACTATTGAAAGAACTTTTAGAATCAGTGCCGTAGTTTCATATATCTCTTACAAACAAACAAATTTTGCCTCCATGTATATTATATTATGTCCTAGATACTTCTTTTCCCAAGTTTTCTACTGCCCTTAATATTTTTGTGTAGGTTTCATCAATTGATTCATTCCCTCTTACTTTTTTCTCCCAACTGTTTCTCTATGAACCAGGGTGTTATTTGTGTTTTTCCTTTTCATTTCTACGTCTTCAAGTGTACTAATCGCTAGTCTCTTTCTTTGAGAAACTCTGAATTATTCAGAAACATCCGTTGTTGGGTATCTGTCCGGATATAGATTTGGGTTTTGTTCATTCAATATACACATATTTCATTAATTGATGTCTGCCCACTATTTACTCCAAATACTTGGGATACATTCTGCCATTTAAGCCCTTGAAACAATTCCAAAATCCCCTTATACATGCTCCTATCCAAGATGCATCTGGGGCTGTGGTGCGGGATTTCTAACTTAATTCTCCTTATAACTGCTGGTGCTTTCCTCATAAGAAAATTCTTTCTGAAGAACACGTCAGAATATTGTATGAGGGCTGCCTTTTATATTTCGGGATTGGACAACCCTAGTGTTGCAATCTGACAACTGACAGCTCTATCGTAAAGTTTGACATTTTTGAGGTTATACGTACTCAGAACGTTTTGATATACGAGCGCTATGTGTTGTTTACAGTAACTTAAAGTATTCATCTCGGCCAAAAAATGGAATTAAATCGTGAACATTTTCGTGCGATTATTTTTTACAACTTTCGACGTGGATTAAGTCAGCAAGAGTGCAAAAAAATTTTGTTAGCATTGGATCCCACACAATTTGTCAATCGTTCACAAAAGGCTCGTGTCGATTGGTCGAAAGAAAAGCTCAAAAAATACGATCGCGGTGCTTCAAAACACGTTTATGACATAGTGTTAGGTGATGAATCGTGGATTTACGCGTATGAGCCCGAAAGTCGACTGTATGGGTGTTTCAAGATGAGCCGAATCCAACAAAAGTTGTTCGCGCACGAAGCATTTCCAAGCAAATGATCGCCTGTGTTTTCGGAAAAACTGACATGTCGCAACCGTACCACTTTAACAACGCAGAACAATCAATTCTGAGTGGTACACAACCATTTGTTTGCCTGTTTGTCTTCCAAGAAATGAGGAAAACAACCGCCAATGACGGATCACTCTTCACCACGACAATGCGAGCTCTCACACATCGGCTCAAACAACTGCATTTTTGACCACTCAAAACATTGATTTGATGAGTCATCCGCCGTATAGTCCTGACTTGTCACCAAATGACTTCTTTTTATTCCCGTACGTAGAAAACAAACTGAGAGGTCAACATTTTTGGACACCTGAAGAAGCGGTTGCTGCATTCAGAATGCATGTTTTGGAGATACCTCAATCAGAGTGGAAAAAGTGCTTCGAAAATTGGTTCAAACGCATGCAAAAGTGTATAGATCTTCATGGGGAATATTTAGAAAAACAATAAAGCGATTTTCGATTATTAATATTTGTTTTTGTTATCTAATCCCGAAATATAAAAGGCAGCCTTCGTATTGTATCCATCAACTTACAGATTTTTGAACTATCAGTGACATCGAAAACAGGATACCCAGTAATACTTACTCGATTATAATAACTCTCCGTTTACATGTGTATTATATTAAAGTAGGTAAACGATGTAAATTTGTAGGGAATGAGTTGAGCCTCCACGGTGTACAATACACTCATTGCCTCCTGTGGACAGTTTCAATTTAGGTGATGGATTTTTTCCTGAGGAATCTCACCTTATCCCACCTGTACCTGGTGATAGAATTTGTAAACGTTTGGGTAAATTTGGCACTTATCTACCTATAATATTTCGCAAGTGTAGAATGGGAGATAGTGCAAGAGATCTTTGTGGTCAACGCAACAGTATAGTTTTATTACTCTCAAATAGTCGAAAGTAACTATGGCTACATGTTGTCTTGCATTATATTGTTGTATCAATGGATTGTAAAAGGTCCTGGTACAGGGCATAACATGGGTTTCAGTCACCTCTTGAATATTACATTGGGCAATCACAATTTCTCCCGTAAAAACCAGTTGTGTTCTACTGCCGTAGGCCCCCATATCGTACACATACAAAGTATGACGTACGTGCCATTCTACAGTCTGCATCGACGTTTCACCCTGTTCAGCAATCGTGAATCTGGCTTCGTCCGTTCGTAGTTCCTCTGTAGCTTTTGTCTACAACACTGCAGTCGGTTACTTCGATGCTTAGCGATGAATCGTAAGACAAAATGTGTGGAGTCGCTCTTAGGGTATGGTCAAAGTAGCACCGGTATCGGCCGAATTTTTAACTCTGCCGTACACTGTCGTAAAATCAAAACAGTGTTACTGGATAGAGGTGGTCACAGTAGCACCGTTATACACTGCCGTATCTGCCGACAATCGAACGAAAACAAATAATTTTTTTTTTCGGCCGTGCACGCCAATCTAGTCTGGGATACTTTCAATTTCTTTCATATTTTTAGTTAAAATAGTATTTAATTTTTAAAAAATTGTATGGTTGATTCTGAAAAATTAATTACAGTAGTATTTGAAGGTAAAGCGTTGGAGGATACAAGAGATAAGACCTAACATCACAGAGATCTATATTGGGTTCTTTTTTGTATTAGCATTTATCCAATAATCTTGTTCATTTTCGATCAATAATATTTTCAGCAAAGGACAATAATTAAATTTGCGAATCAAAATCAATTTTGTCTAATGACATGGTTTATCCGATTTTACCAGAAAACTGAATGAATCTGACCACAACACTCGAACAGGCGTATTCGGCCGTATACGCCAGAGTAAAATTTCTGCCGATGCCGGAGCCACTCTGACATGTGAAAAGGTTCGTATCTACGTATTTGGCGCCCATAGTTTGCCCTCTATCAAACTCGGTTAGTTGATGGACATTTGCACTTCTATTTCTAGGCATAATAAACAGATGAATCAACCACTTTACAATTATCTATGCGAAAATAGAATATCAATCAAGTCTATTGTCTTTTCAAAAATTCGATGGTGGTATCCTTACTTTATGATAGTCAATCATGATGATCAAACACAAAAAACTTCTGGACAGATTATTAAAATGAATCCCTAAATTAGTGTACCTTTGTTTTGAATCTTGTTGGTTTTTTATTAACGTACGTTTTGTCATTTGGTAATGACACAAAGTCTGTGTCGAAACTATTGTCACGTTTACACGTATCGATTCAAGTGAGTGATAGAGAACAAAGTAAGTTTTTTGTGTTTGATCATCTATTGTCTTTCATCACGTTTTCAAATTCAGAACCGATTTGGCTAAAAAACTAATCATTTTTTGTGTTAACAAATTCATAATGAATGCAAAATATTATTGAAACAAACTTGCTATTACCGGGTATTCTGATTTGTATGTCACTTGTTATATGTTATAAGCAGTAATACTTTTCGTGCCAAGAATTCACAAACAGTAGATACTTATGCCATTGGATTATATTCTCCGTGCGAATTTGTTGTGCTGCATATGAATGACGTTCGATCAGACCTGATTCAATATGCTTATGCAGAATAGTAATCAGAATATTGAGGGCATAATAATGAACGTTCCGTATATTTCTACGTTTCAGTTGTACGCGTTTTACTGCTTCCGGGGATGGGATGTCAGTATCTCAGGTTGATTGACTTTGTTTTTGTACCCCATATGTTTTCTCAGTGTTCTTGACCCTTCATATTTTAGAATGTTACAAAATTGTACCACTTATTGAGACAAGTGTTTTTTTGATTAGATAAATTATTTACTTAAAAGGAGATTTTAAACTTCTCTCAATATTCCAATATATGATTAAATCAGTTACAAATGTAATACATTTTAAATTGGACAAACATCTCAGCCTTTAAGTGCAGGAGTAAATGAACATAAGAGGTACATAAAGAAACGTCATTTCGAAAAATCCATTATTCGAACATTACACACAGAACATCGAAATCTAAAATATTCTGCCCTAACTATTAAATGAAAGGATATGGCATGGCTTCTACTCCCATAGAATTCATTCGTTCCAATAATATTAAATTATGAACAATATCGGGATAGTTTCTAAGGTTTTTCCTAGGTTTTCCCTTATGAAAAAAAATGGGACAAACAGGAAATCTTTGACCGAGATTTGGAATTTTATTTGTTAATTTTAACCTGTATATCTAAAACAAATAGATTGTATTTAGTTTTTATCTTAAAATTTACGTTGTATTATCATTTAAATGAGAAAGTGGTCAGCCCCAAACCTGGAAACGTTAAATATTGTTCTTAATCTCAAGTCTTATGTTATTTTCCAAAAATCCGTAAAAACAAATATTTGGTGTAACTTTTTGTTTGGGCCTGTGTAGTATTGTTTATAAACAGTGGGTCGTTATAGTAGTAATCTTGTTTTGAAATTCACCTCCATCACAACTAATTTTACGGTAGCCGAGTTTCTTCTAATGAACTGCAATTAAAATAATTGCTCCTTAAGATTCATCATAACTTACCATAAATATGTGTATAACCATTTAATATGCATAATAAGTAAACTTGCAAATGCAATTTTTATTACATAAGCAAGGAAATATTCTCATTTCCTCGCAGTTAATACGATCCGCGTTCATCTCACCAATTCATTTATTTTGATGAAAAATGTGAAATTAAATCGTCTGTTTCTATAATTGAAAAATAATTTGTATTATTTTGTTTGTATATAAAAGGGTGCCATATTTAATTGCGTTGCAGTTATACCGCTGAATTTGCTCTTATTTGAAGTACGAGGGTTATTTCTATACTACGGCCTTGAATTTCTCACGGTTTGTGATACAGATAAAACATTTAAATATATATATATATATATATATATATGTGTGTGTTATATAAGTTATTCCATCGACTTATATGAAACAACCTAGCAACAGTTCTCAAGCTGAGTCAGCATAACACGTGTCGTCTCCAGTTACCCGCAGACGAACATCCGTGAGAACTGCAAGCGCTGCGACACCTTAGTCAGCGTTCTTAGTTTATAAATTATACTTTTTCATTGTAACATCATTCATTATTACTTACAGTTCTGTCTAGTTTAGTTTAACACTCATTTTGTCTTTTTATTGTTATAAAGTATTATATTGTTATTTTCAAGTTTTATATTAAAAGTTAATAATTGTGCAACTATAAATAAAATCTTTTTTTAAAAAGAGAAATTTTGAAAGTGTGATATAACAAATTGGCGCAGTCAGTAGGATCCGTCTAACGTTACTAGAACACGAGTATTCTAACTGGTAGCGGCGGATTCCTATCCCTCAACGGAACAACGAACCTGGAAGAAGTCCTCACTGCAATCAAACGTAGAACACGGCGCTTTCAATGTTCCTGTTGATGTAAGTAATGGTGAATCGTCATTCGTTTTAAGTAAATATTATTTGATTTATTTTATTGAACATTGATTTTAATTATTTGATATAATCTATTTGATTTGATTAATATTGATTTATTTTATTATTTGATTTTACATATTTATCAATTTGATTTTTATTTTGATATATTTGATTCAAATGAAACATTGATTTATTTCATTAACTGAATTATTTTATTTTATTGATATATTTATTTGATTTATTTTTATTGATATTGGTATATCTGATTTACTTATTTCATTGTTTTTTTTTTGAATAACTGATTTATTTGAATTTACTATTTTAATTGATTACCATACTGTTCTATAATTCAAACAATCGTTATTCCCATTAACGTATTCTACATTTTATTAATTCTCTATACCCTTTAACATTTTATTCTATAAACTTTACACCCTTGTTCCAATTCTTTTATATCGACTAATATAAAAATGGCACAAGCTTCTCCAACACCGGTAATCAATGAAACCGAAAGATATCGGTTAACGGAAATATTTTCCGTTATACCCGAATTTGAAGGCGACCAAATTTCCTTGGGAACTTTTATAGATGCGTGTAATTGCGCATATAATATGATCCATATAAAGAACAAACTCAAAGGGAAAGCGGCGCAGTTAGTTAATTCAAGGAATCCCGGATCATACCTTGAAATTAAACAACTCTTGACCCTACACTTTGGAGATTCTCGTGATCTCTCTTCCCTGATTCATGACCTACAACGTCTGAAACAACTTTCAAATGAGTCCCCACTGACATTTTATAATCGACTCCAAGTTTTGAGTGCGAAAATGCACTCCTGTATCCACAAAACCGCTGGGCTTAATCCAGAACAAAAAGACGCCCAGACCACTCTAGTGGATACAATGGTGATGAATACCCTTCTTACGGGATTAGAACCCCGTTTAGGTCAGGTAATTCGTGCCAGTAACCCAAAAGACCTTCTAGAGGCACACTCCCGGATTAGGAGAGAGCTTCAACTTTCTTATTTCGAGGATCAAAAAACGAACAAATATGTTCCTCTCAAACCCAACTTTCAAACACGAAAGCCGATACAACCTCTTAAGTGTCTTCATTGTGGTCGATTAGGCCACATAGCCGCAAATTGCCGATTGAAAAATCAAAATGGTTCTCAACAATTCAACCAAAACCATAGGCCAAATCCTGTTGGACCTAACCAACAAACAAGGCCAAACTTCCCCCCAAATAATCCCCCGGTTCAACAAGGACAACAGTTTCGTCCACAAAACTTCCAGAGACCCCCTTTTAGGTCTCAAATGAACCCGAATTATTCTCGTCCTTCGGTTATACAGAATAACCCGAATAACCGTCCTGAAAGGACACATCATTTCAATCAACATCAAAATGATGGTTACTCACAATATTCGGATTATTATACCGATAATTACAATACTTATGACTACGAGGATGATAGTCAAAATTATTCAGGCTTCGAAGAAACTCTTGACGATACCTCTGTCGAGCCTTTTAATTGTCACGATTATCAGGATTTTCTAGCGCTTCCGAGCCTAGATCAACCTCCCGATTCGACAACAACTTTCTGCGAAGTCGAAACCCAGATTCAAAACCTCAATCTGGACGATTTGAACCCCGACTTAAACTTCCCGGAGCAACTATTTCTCTAAGCCCCCTTCTTACCGTTAATTCTAAAAACCTTTATTACATTCTTGACGCTTCTTCTAAATTTAAACTTCTTATTGATACCGGAGCTGGTATCTCTATCTTCAAAGAAAATACCGTAAAGAATTTCACCCAAAGATCTCCTGAAAGGGTAACTATTCAAGGTATTACCCACGAAAAAATTCCCATCTCACAATCAACTTTAATCCCTTTCGCTCCACGTAACCCACATAAAGTTTTCATATACGATTTGGACATTGAGTTTGACGGCATACTAGGATTAGATTTTCTTGAACACTATGAATGCATAGTTGACTTAAAATCTAAACAGCTAATAACAAATTTTAAAACCATCCCTTTACACAAAGTTCCCGATAACGATCAACCCTTGACTGATGTACCCGACACACTCAACGTTAAGCCTAATATTACTTCACAAACAGCTACACAAAACAAAATAACCATTGAGGCACGCACAGAAAAGATCTTTAAACTTAAATGCGATCTTTCTAACATCGACGCCATCTTACCAACTCAAGAAATTGACAGAGTACGACTTCCAAACGCACTCGTACACATTAACTCAAAAGGTGAATTTCTAACTTCCATTATCAACGCTAACGCGATGCCCAAAACAGTAACTTTTTCTGATTTAAAACTGGAACCACTTGACAAAACTCACCCTCTTCTGAATTTCAATACAGACGATTATCATGAACCCCAATACATAGATAGAAACTCGACTATTAGACAACAAATTAGAACTGAACATCTAAATGACGAAGAACGCGAACAAATCACTGATCTTTGTTTGGAATTTCAAGACATTTTCTATCTTGAAGGTGACGTCTTGACTTTCACTAACGAGGTTAAACATTCGATTGATACGAATAACGCAAAGCCCGTTTTCACTAAATCCTATAGATATCCTCAAGTACATAAAGAGGAAGTGAAAACCCAAATTGGAAAAATGCTTGAACAAGGTATCATTAGGCACTCCTCATCTCCTTGGTCCTCCCCTGTATGGGTCGTCCCCAAGAAGCTCGATGCTTCTGGTAAACAAAAGTGGCGAGTAGTTATCGATTACAGGAAATTAAATGAATTGACTGTAGATGATAAATATCCTCTGCCAAATATCTCTGATCTTCTCGACCAACTTGGAAAGTGTCAATATTTTTCGACACTGGATCTCGCTTCCGGGTTCCACCAGTTGGAAATCCAAGAGGAAGATATTCCTAAGACTGGCTTTTCTGTCGAAAATGGTCATTACGAATTCGTTCGTATGCCATTTGGTTTAAAAAATGCACCTTCTACTTTTCAGAGGGTCATGGACAATATTCTTCTGGGTATACAGAATGAACGTTGTCTCGTCTATATGGATGATATCATCGTCTACTCTCCGACCATCCATGAACATATTTCCTGGTTGACAGAAGTTTTTAAACGACTTCGGAAGTCTAACCTCAAAATTCAACCTGATAAGTGCGAATTTCTTCGTAAAGAAGTGGCTTATCTTGGCCATCTTATCACACAAGAAGGTGTAAAACCAAACCCTTCAAAGGTTGAATGTATTCAGAACTTTCCTCAACCCCAAACTCCGAAAGACATCAAATCTTTTCTTGGTCTCGCTGGGTATTACAGACGTTTCATACCAAATTTTGCGAAGATCTCTAAACCTCTGACTAAACTACTCCAAAAAGACGTCAAATTCATCTTTGACGCAGATTGCAAGTCTTCCTTCGATGAACTGAAGCAAGCCCTTGTATCTGACCCAATCCTGATATATCCAAACTTTGAAGAACCCTTCCTGCTCACTACTGATGCTAGTGCTTTTGCTATT
This sequence comes from Octodonta nipae, assembly GCA_034190945.1. Taxonomy (NCBI): domain Eukaryota; kingdom Metazoa; phylum Arthropoda; class Insecta; order Coleoptera; family Chrysomelidae; genus Octodonta; species Octodonta nipae. The sequence continues at coordinate 26,614,477 of CM067216.1, forward strand.
GGAGCGGTTCTTTCTCAAGGCCCTGTGGGAAAAGATCTTCCTGTTGCATACGCTTCTCGCACCCTCTGTGCTGCAGAGACACGATATTCCACCATCGAACGAGAATTGTTGGCCATAGTTTGGGCTGTTAAGCACTACAGACCGTATCTTTTTGGGAGAAGGTTTACACTCCTGTGTGACCACCGTCCGCTTACTTGGCTCTTTTCCATCAAAGATCCTGGCAGTCGTCTAGCCAGATGGCGCCTTAAGCTAGAGGAATACAATTATAAGATCGAGTACAAGCCCGGCAAGGTAAACCAAAACGCCGATGCTCTTTCTCGCATCAAAATCAACCATTTCAAGCAATGTGCTGATTTCCTTTCCAAAATCAAAATTTTCGCTAACAACGAAACTGACTCCGAACAACCTGAAAACTCTGACAATGACGACGAACATGACGAAAGAATTATCGCTGAGTTTAATCGATTTGTTCAACTCTACAAAACTGAGTTAATAATCGATTACTCTAAAATTGAAATATCCAATTCTCAACTTTTAGACAAGTCCCACAAACGCATAGTTACATTTTTTTGGCAAAACAAAACTAACGACTTACACGACAAAATTATTGATGACTTTTTCGAAGAAGAACCTAATTTCAGTAATGACACTCTTAACATCATGGCCAGTAAATCTGTCAGGCATAGAAAATACTTAGTTGTACCTTTGCCCTATGACCCTGAAACTGTCGTCTCACATCTTTTCAAAATTATTTATACCAACCAAGACCAATTCAACGACTCCGAAACATACTGCATAGAAAATAACATAGAACTTCCCATTCTTGAAATTTTATCTTTCATTCTCTCCGACAAAGAAATCAAACTGAAAATCTGCCAAAACATTGTTACAACTCCTACCGAAGACGAAATTCCTATAATAATACAACAATACCACTCTGGTAAAAACAACCTCCATCGTGGCATTAACGAAACCATCAGACGTATTAGGGAAAAATACAGTTGGACCGGCTTAATTAAAACTGTAGAACAATTCATCAAATCCTGCGAAACTTGCCAAAAAGTAAAGTTCTGTAGGAAAAACCTAAGTGCACCTTTTGTTATTACGGAAACACCCAAGACTCCTTTCGAACGTATTAACATTGACATCTTCGAGTATCCGTCTAGAAATCATGCACTGACTATTAGGGATGAACTAACGAAATTTACACAAGCCTACCCCATAAACGACAAAACAGCTTCAACTGTCGTAAACACCCTTTTGATTTTCTTTCAACATTACGGCACTCCACTTCGCATCCATTGTGACTATGGACGTGAATTTGACAACACCTTAATGCGGGATTTATGCCAACTATACGACATAAAACTGACATTCTCCAGCGTTCAACATCCCGAGTCAAACGGTTCTATTGAAAGATTTCACGCGACCTTAGCAGAAATGATAAGGGCAAATACAGCGGAACATCCAAACGAACATCCATTTAACGTCCTCCCTTATGCCATCATCTGTTATAATAACACAAAAAATAAAACCACCGGTTTCACGCCCTATGAACTCATATTTGGGCACACTTCAAGTAGGCCTCCAGAAACCCTTTACAACCAGGAAAAACTGATTTCGAAATACGTAAGAGACCTAAATAACAGAATGGACTATTACTACAGACTCGCCCGTGCTAAAACCGAAAGACAGAAAGAAAAATCTAAAGTGCGATTTGACCAACACGTTTCTACTAAACAACCCGATTACAAAGTAGGCGACAAAGTCTACGTAAAAGAGTCCCAAATTAAAAATAAAGCCGAAAACAAATTCAACGGCCCCTTCGAAATTACCGCAATACGAAAAAACTCTGCCACCGTCATAAATTTACAAACAAACCAAATAACTAAAGTTAACTTTGACAGACTAAAACCCTATTTTGAATAAATCCCTTTTTTCAGATTCTGTGGACTGTTTTCAATCGTGAACCTTGAACAGTACTCCATTACGCCTGTTAACAATACTATAGGAGTTTTCTTCCATGAAGAAGGCACCCTTAAAATTTCTAATGAAAAATGGACACTCCTTGTTTACAAAGATCTAAACCCCTTTCGAGACGCTATCTCTAACAACGACAATATACTGAACAGACTTTTAGAAACTATTAACGACAACAAAACTAACATTAAAATCTTCAAATCAAAAGTACAGACTCACGTAAGCCTCCTGAAACAAATATCAAAATCTGTTAACATCAAATATACAGAAATTTTCGCTGACACTGAGACTTACAGTACCAACAGAAAGAAACGCGGACTAATTAATGGACTGGGATCGATTTGGAAATCTATTTCCGGTAACTTAGATGCAACAGACGGAGAATACTTTAGTGACTCTATAAACAAAATTACTAAAGACCAACATCAAATTGAAAACTTAATGAAACGACAATTATCAGTAACAACTTCGGTCATTAAGAACCTTAACACCACAATACAAAAATTTCAGTCCGAAGAGAAAATATTTTCGGAAAATATCGAAGCAATTAGGAAGTCAATTGTGTTCATTACAGACGATCTTGCTTTTTATGAACTTCAAGCCAATGTCTTAGATTTGTGTGAAAGCTTAATGGAAAGTTACGTATACATTGAAGATACTCTCAACGATGTATTAACTGCAGTCTCTTTCGCCCGTCTAAAAATTTTACATAGCTCAATTATAAACCCAGTAGATTTGGTCGATTCCCTTCAGAAAATATCACAGTCACTTTATGAAAATAACTTACCACTTCCAACCTATAGTTCAAATGTTGCTCGATACATCGATCTAATAGAATTGGAAGCTTTTCAAATCAATACTAAAATTGTTTTTGTACTAAAAATCCCCTTAGTCAATCCTGAAACGTATACACTATACCGCTTGTATCCTATCCCAGTTTTGGATTATCGAACAGGATTTCACCATATTCTTCCAACAAAATTAAAATATATCGCGAGAGATGACGATTCGCTATTGTACGCATCTTTCGAAGAATTGAGTGACTGTAAGCCATTATCTAAAGAACATAAGATCTGTTCCAAAGTTATTCCACACACCATAGACAAAGAAGCCCTCTGCGAAGCACAGCTTCTTAGACAGCCAGTAGCCCTTCCTTCAACTTGCAAGCCTTTAATATTATATGCCGAAGAGTATAATATTCAAGAGATTGATCTGAACCTTTGGTTAATCTCGATTTCCGGACAGTTGCCCATCAACATCAAGTGCAAGGGAGAAGATGTCGTTACCCAATCCATTTCGACAAATTCTCTATTGACCATCCAACCCAGTTGCAATGGCTTCATCGGTAACACCAGGGTCCATGCCAGAAGGACCACCAACAACGTTGACAACATCACACTTAAGAGTCACCCAGTCAACATCCCCTACAACTGTTGCGACAACCTGCCAACCATCAGTCAGCTTCCAAAGTTGAAACCCATGAGACTACAGGAATTGGATGCCAGAGACCTGAATATCGCTAACCATAAGCTTAGGCAATACTCCAGGGAATTGGAAAAGCTCCTAGACCAACCATTCTTGGAGAAACACACCTCCTGGTTTACGATCATCACAATGGCAACAACCGCAATTGTGGTGGCCCTCCTTTCCATGAGCATCATCAGGAAGAAATTCCAGAAGCCTCCAACGATCAGCATTTCTGCCGATCCAGCACCACCACCAGGTCCATCAACCATCAAGCCCAGGGTAAAACTCCATAGTCTCCTTAGTCCTGTCGAGGATATTGAGTTGCAGAACCTCCCTTAAAAGTCGATGCTGTAGCATCAACTTTTTTATATGGATGGGAGTTGTTATATAAGTTATTCCATCGACTTATATGAAACAACCTAGCAACAGTTCTCAAGCTGAGTCAGCATAACACGTGTCGTCTCCAGTTACCCGCAGACGAACATCCGTGAGAACTGCAAGCGCTGCGACACCTTAGTCAGCGTTCTTAGTTTATAAATTATACTTTTTCATTGTAACATCATTCATTATTACTTACAGTTCTGTCTAGTTTAGTTTAACACTCATTTTGTCTTTTTATTGTTATAAAGTATTATATTGTTATTTTCAAGTTTTATATTAAAAGTTAATAATTGTGCAACTATAAATAAAATCTTTTTTTAAAAAGAGAAATTTTGAAAGTGTGATATAACATATATATATATATAACCGACTTCCACCTATAACTAAAAAGCTAAAAATAATTATAACAAAATACAACTCTAGCCAATAAATTACACATTCAATGATATTAGGTACCTACCCAGGAAGTAAAAAATGTAAACATTAACAGGTGCTCATTCTGTACATATTAATTACCTACCAATCTAGTATATTTTTGAAGTCGCTGTGAAGCAAATCTAAAATCGTTCATTGCGTACTTATCTACTACTTCATCAAACTTGATTGTTGCTTGGCACCGACTTCGAAAATATACTAGATTGGTAGGTAATTAATTTGTACAGACTGAGCACCTTTTAATGTTTACATTTTTTACTTCCTGGGTAGGTACCTAACAACATTGAATGTGTTATTTATTTGCTAGAGTTGTTTTTTGTTATAATTATTTATAGTTTTTAGTTATAGGTGGAAGTCGTTATATATTTTTTTAAATGTTATATTTTCAACTTTTTAGTTTTTTTGAACTCAGGTGGTTTTCATTCCAGGTAACTTCGAAAGCCTCAACATTACACAATGATACATTTTCATTTAAACTGACAGGTAAATGTTTACGAACAAAATGTTACTAGTACGCGTTGACTTAATAAACTCAAAATATATTTATGCCTTAAGGACCACGCCATGTAACCTTTTTTCAACTTTTTTTGACAACTCTGTATAACTATAGATAATTCCACTCCACCCTATGTACCAACCATCCTGTACATACGACTGCCCACGGACAAGCATAAATTATTTAGCTGCCTTTTGTAAACTATTGAACGGAGTAGAATCCATCCCATATTTACGGAGACAAATCCGTCCTATATTTCAGCCATAGTATATAACTTCTTGTGGGCTACCCCATAAATTATTTCATTTTTAACATTTTATATTACCGCGCTGTGTAACATTAATTCCTCTCCACAATTTATGCAACTTCTTATGGACTATAAAATAAATAATTTTTTAATCACCCTGTATAAATATAATTCAACTCCAGCATATATTGCAACCATCCTGTATGATTTGTTTACATCCACATCATTTAACAGTTTTTTTATCACCCTATATAATTTTAGTTTCACATTTTTTTCAACATTTTTATACCACCAAACGTCCACTCCACCCTATATTCCAATCATCCTCTATATATGGCTGCCTGTGGACCACTATCATTCTACTCCGTCCTATATTTCAATCATCATATAAATGCAACTCCTTCTATCACTTTATTTTGTGATGTTGTTTGCTATAACTAAACATCCTGTGTATAAACGCACCAAATAGCAGTTTAGAGTTTGACATTTGTTGTCACTGAATTTTCTATTAGGTCGGGAGAATGAGACAACCAAACGCATCGTCTTCGCAAAATGGAAAAATTTTCATTTAAATATGTATTTGCCTGGTATACAAACAAAACGAGCTTGGTACTCATTGATTTAAGGAGCCGAAAATATTATGCTTTACTACCTATATGCATGAGATGTACATAGAAAATTTTCAAATTCGCAATTAAAACTTCCAGTGCCTAAAATTCCCGCTCTATTATTACGTTTGAATTAAAATATTTATGAGGAAATTTATGTGATTTCGATGAAATTTTCGATAAGAAATTTGGAATTTTCGGCGATTTTCTGCAAAACTGCAAGTTGCACGTCGCAGAAAAGTATATGAGATCACCTAGGGATCTTCCTTAATAGATTAAACGTTAAAAAACTATACACCTCCTTAAGGAGTTTTCGAAAAATCGACCAATATGTTACGGATATTGGTCGATTTCCATGCACGCATGTGTTCATTCACAGATTTCATCACTTTACCAATAGAATTCTTTCCCAAAATTTGAAGTTTCACCAATCCGGATATATAATCTATTAAACAAGACCATATTCATTCAAAACGGTTCACCATAGGACAAGAATTTAGGTAACATACATACAAAAAAAAATACGCTACGAATTGATAACCTCCTTTTTGGAAGTCGGTTAATAATTAAGGGTATGTCTATGAATTGCAACTGTTATTGTTGTACCTCACCTCCTGTTTAATTACGAGTAGTACCTCGCGTTTTTTAATAGATTTAATCGAACAAGATGTTATATAATATTTCCAAAAATAGGCTTGAATATTACTATCATTCATCAAAACCTTGTTTCAACTTAAGTTAGTCTTCTGTTGCATAGGCTAGTGCTGTGAATTCAAGTGTAGACGAGACAAACTATAAAATTAATAAATTGTTTCAATAACAAAAACTGACTGCAAACAAGCAAAAAAGTGCGAATCAAGAAACAATAGTTTTATACAACACCTGTAGCGAAAAGTAGAAATAAAGAACTATGAAAACAGTCCCCCACCTAGTAAATTCAAGGTGGTTTCATTTGGAGGGTGGGAAACTCACATATTGGTGCACACTGAGGATACTAACTTTGGAAAACCTCCTGTACCAAACAAAAAGGTTCGTGGAGTTTAAAAGTGATATTCTCACTAATTATCGATTATTTTCAGGCAATTGCAGGTTCTCAGTTATTATTAATTATGAGATATTATTGTTGATTATTGTGGAAACAGTTGTTATTGCACACTGTTCACTGCGATGCGAAAATGATATTTTTGGAGCATTCAGTCTTTTATTTAATGATCGAAACTCAAACAGCCGCATTTGGTGATCCTCCTGCCAATGACATTTTGAAGGCACTGCTTTCTTCGTCTGACTTAATTTCTTTTTTGTCTTTTTCCATCGATATTTCAACATTTTTACTCTTTGAAGTCGTAGAGTGCCTAATTATTATATTGAGAACAGAAGTAGTCTAAGTTTTATCTCATATTGTTTTGTGTTAAGAGTAACAAATTCCAAATTATCGCCATGTTAGCGATTTTGACAGTGGTAGAATTGGTGCGTATAGTTTGTCTTATCGCGAAATTGTTAAGTGAACTGCCATAGAGGTAATGCCTACGTTTCGCAGACGACAGAAACAAGGTAGTAGAAGTACAACTGGTAAACCAAGGCGTGCCAGTGAGCGTCAAGATAGGTGCTTCAAACAACTAGCTTTTGCGAGACTATTTTCTATTACTTGTGAAATCGCTGATAGTTTGAAGAAGAAGTAGACCTGTTGCTATGCGTACACTATAACACGCAGTCGAGCTTTTAGACTTTTTTCATATGATCAGCGATTAATGCTTCCTTTGACTGTGGACCACTGTTATCACGTTTGAACTGGTGCAGAGAACTGAAGCATTGTAAGGCAAAATGTCTTATTCTCGCATCGAGCTACGAATCGTGATTCAGTCTAAGTATTCACCATGACCATAGAATGATAAGATGCTGGCGTGAATAGCGACGTGATATTGGGTTGGCTGTTGAGAGATATCAACACTACACTGTCGGACTCACGGTTTGAGGGAGCCATAGTAGCCGATCACCACTTTTCTTTATGCAATGCAGTATAGCAGCTGGGTATTATGTTGATGATGTCCTATAAACTACTTTATTGCCTTATCTAGATGACCATCCACACGACCTTTCGCAGCAAGCCATCAGATTCTCGTATTGCTCGTCGAATTATGGAGTTTCTCCAGGTAGTAGGTGTTAATGTTTTGTCATGGCTACTCGATCTACCGGATTTAAATCCCATCTAACATGTGTGGGATATAATGGGGAGGAGACTTTCTACTTCTCACCATCCATCTAGAGTCTCTAGAACAGTTAATCTACAAAGTTAAAGTTGCTTGGAACGAGGTAGTAGATGCACACTTCGACTATGTCATTTTATTGATGCCTAGACGTGACAGGGGTGTATTCTGCTATGCGGTCTCCAAATACATTTTAATAAAAATTCTTACAAATGTTGTTGTTTCATTCTTGATGTAAGACAACCACCATGCAAATAATCAAGTTCTGAGAACTATTGCTTCTCGTTATACCTAACACTTTTATTGTGAGTATATTTGATGCTCAATATAGTTTTTGTGAATAGGTATTTGTGAATGGTAATTTAAAAACATACAATACTATTTCAGAAAGTAATCTTCACACATTCTCTAGTGACATCCATATGAAATTTGGCCTCGACAAATGCCGAATTATTAATATAGTTAAAGGCAAAATACAGCAGGGGTACTTTGAAATGGGAGATGGCACTTCAATTGAATCTATGGGGGAAGGTCATACTTATAAATACCTTGGAATAAAGCAGTCTCAACAAATTGATCACTTAACCATGAAAAAGGACCTAACAGCAGAGTTTTATAGAAGGGTAAGACGACTGTTGAAAACAAAACTAAACAGTAAAAATCTGTCTCAGGTATTAAAACCTATGCATTTTCAGTTCTCAGTTACTCTTTTGGTATAGTTAATTGGTGCAAGACTGACTTTGAACAATTACAACGAAAAGTTCGAGTATTACTAACAAAAGCTCAAATCACCATCCAAAGATGTCGAACGTAGAAGTTTGCCACGGTATGAAGGAGGAAGAAGATTGGCAGATCTAAGCAAACTATTAGATCAACAAATTTCTATTTTGCGTAGTCATTTCCAGACACTCGCAGAGTCATGTGCCAGGTTGATGACTCAACACCACTGCTACTGACACACCAACACGTCCAATTACACCACCAGACCACTGATCAGAAACTACTGAAATGGAAATAGAAGCCCATTCATGGAAAACATATAAATGACGTCAACCAAGATTATGTCGACAGTGCAGCGTCGAACTACTGGTTGATCTCTGGTCATATGTTTCCTGAAACTGAAGGCTTTATATTGGCAATCCGAGATCAAGTAATTCCAACTAAGAACTATCTAAAATACATTGTTAAAAACCCTTCTATTAACAACGACAGATGCAGGTACGGTTGCCAAACATCTGAATCTACCCAGCATACACCGGAGGTTGTCAAGCGTTCGCTGCAACTGAATACAAAGAACGACACCATGCTGTGGCAACAATACTGCACGAGGAACTAGCAATGAAACTTGAACTATCACAGTCGGTGAGATTACCATACTATAAATACAATCCAGAATCTATTTTAGAGAATAACAACTACAAGCTGTACTGGGACCGCACGATACTGACTGATCGAACTGTTGCTCACAAAAGACCAGAAATAGTTTTGGTAGATAAAGTCACTCGAAAAACAACTTTAATTGACATAGCAATTCCTAACAACAATAATATAAATATCAAGCAGGCTATGCGTGCCTTAAAGTTAGAGGGAGTGTGCTGCCATACATTGTATGGTCAAGTCGGATAATAATTAAAAATACTTTCAAAATATTCTATCTCTTTATAATTGGAGGGTCTTTGGTAAAGTAAATTTTTGTCAAATAGCTTACTTCGCCCTCATTTAATTTTCTTTGTTTATCTCTTACGGTTTCTAATATAGAATGTTGCCTTTCAGTACATGAGACACCTTGCGTAAGTTCTCTGCTTGTTGTTGTTTAGAGAATTTAATAAACAGTTTAATTATGGCAGATGTAATTCTGATTCACCAAATGTTGCGCGATTGTGTACTTATCTACGTCGAACTTGGTATTTCGTTTGAGCCAAATTTAACCTTTGTTAGTTGTAATCGTTTAGATAATACATTTTCTATTTTCCTCCAGAAGCAATTTCCTCAAAAAGCCCGTTACCAAATTATGTGATCACGCGATTTTGAATGTATTGTTTTCGACTGAAAACACACACAATTCCGTCCAATTCTGAACCGCTGTCGAAACTCGGATACCAGTTCGGCATCTTAAAAACCTTTCGTGAATTTTCCGGTTTGCCGAAGCCAATGACGGATATGGAATGCATTATGTTGGCCGTACTGGAAATTGCGATTCATCCGTGAAACAATTTTCTATTGTTCCCCATTTCAATCATAGTTTCGTAACAATAAAGTCGTTCGGATTAATCACCGGAAAAGTCTTTTGTTTTTTTTTATAGATCCTTCTAAATATTTGTGTTTACGAAAACTGCAGACACAAAGGGTGAAAATCACTTTTTCTTCTTGCAGATTCTTACAGTAGCAGTCGTATAATTGGCAAATCTCTTTCTTTGTCTCGTTTATCATGTAACTGTCTTGATTAGTGTTTTTTGCAACTTGCAACTAGAGGTGGGTAGTGAAAATCATCAGCTGTCAAAGGATCAACATGTAACTGTTTCTTGCGAGTACAAAAATAATGCTCATCAGAACACGAAATTCACTTTTTTCCATTCTGGTCAACTTGACGAGGTAGTCTCCTTTCAATGGCTAACATTCTGTCAATCACAAACTAAATGCCACAACTTGCTCAAACTTGACAGTAGATGGCAATCGACGAAGGCAGTCTATCACATTTCAAATCAGGTGCAACATGCATGCAATAAATAAATAAATAATAAATGAAGCCGTGGTTGTCACTTGAACGAGGTTCAGATGACAGATTTAAAACTCGACCTGCCTAAGCTTTTATTTAGAACTGACCCGTCCCCATTTGTACGGGGCTAGTTATCACATATTAACATTTATTTAAAATATTTCTTTATTGTAATCGGTTGAGATCGGTTGGAATAGATCTTTAAAATGAGTCACTTTCACTTTCTAGAACTATATTGACACATAAAAATCAGAAAACAATTTACATCAAAATAATAACACGACTATTTAAGCTGAACTAACTCTGAAAAGTCCAGCCGTCCTTTTTATAATCCACATCGAGTTTTCTCGTAGTTCTCGATGGCCATTCCATTGTTGTTCCAGTTTGATGCTAATACTTTTTGTCCCATAGAAAGTTCCGGATTCTCTTGTTTTTACTCCCAGACGGTCAATCTTTTATTTTATGACTAATTTAGGTATCTCCAGCGGCGACGAATATAAATTATATAACAATACCTTTGATTATTTATAATAATTTGTGTTCAAATTTTAATCGCTGTTCACTGTTAAAATCTATCTATCGAATTAAAACCAGAGTATGGTTGAAAATATTTGCAAAGGGTTTTCTCAAAGTGAAAATTTTTAAAGGTGGAGTTGCTCGAATTGTACCAATCACTATATCACTGAAAAAGTTCGTAAACAAAATAATGTAGGGGTGGTAAATTATTGAATTAATCCACTACATTTATGAAGTGAAATATGAATGATTACCTCATTAACTAAATCCATAGTTCCTAATGCAAAATTACGTAAGTTTAACGTTTAGTTTTAGGGATTTAGTGGTGAGTTTATGGTTATTTCCAAACTTTATATCTTCAGAACTGACTAAAGATTTACGTCAAATTTTAAAATATTCATGTCTTGAATTAATGATTGGTTAAAGTTACTAAAACTTATTATGAAATACGAAATTATAACGAATTATTAATAAACTTGCTGAAGATGTGGGTATTTTGACAACGCAACTTTAATGCATAAGATAGTAATGATTAACAACTACGTAAAATAATGCAAACTGATAAATATACTTTCTGAATTCACGTAGTGGAAAATAAAATGAGCGTAAAAATACTGCACATATTAATGCTGAAGAACAACCATATGTAAAATAGGCACCTAATTTCTGAAGGTAAAAAACTTTACATTTGTACTGTAATTGTAGAAAATGCATATTATTGATCAAATCATTGGTCATTTTATTATAGAACACAATTTGGACGGTCCACTGTATTTGCAATTGTTGCAAATTCAAATTGTATCACAAATTCAACAGATCCTCGAAGTGTGGTCAGATATGGTACTCCGACCGCACTATATTTGATCGGTGCGTGATTCCAACTGTTTCCAAAAGGTCACAAAGGTTCCGTGGAGTTGGCACCTCGTTTACATGATTTGACCCCACTTGACTTGATCTAGTTCCAAACATTGAGAAATGTTCTAAAACTAATGATCAATATTAATAATCGATCCGATAAGTAATGTGTAAATGCGACACACATTCAGAAAGTAAATCATTACACTATTATACGATATCCATATATAAATTCATCCAAATCGGAATATAGACAAGAAGTCGTACATGAGATCTCTACAATAAGAGCGAAAATTAACGGTGTACCCACTTCACTTGAAAAAAAGGTTAAACTTGTTTTGAGAAATAATTATGCACCGCCATCTCTTTGTAACTCCATAGCATTCACACTTTTAAGTCCCGCAGTGTTGATACGCCTACCATATTTGTAAACTTTGAAGGAAAACAGAATGGTCCAAGAATTGTCCAAAAATCAAACTCCCTTAACGCAAAAATACGAGGGTCGGCTGAAAAGTAATGCCCACTTGCTCATAACGAGCGAACAAAATATGTCATACAGATGCGCACGCATGTCATTAGACAGCCATAACCTTCCAATACATACGTTCCAAGTCTCGTAACTATCGGTTGAACCGGTAGCCAAGTTAGTGATTTTCCTCCCAAATTTACGGTGGGGGGAATTTCCGGGTTTTTTTAGGGGTTTAGAAAGTGATACCACGGACATAAAAAAATCTTTTAGCTTAAAATACCTATACGATTTATTGCACTGCAGCTTTAAACAAACATTGGCTTGTTATAATTTCAATATTACAACACACAACTACTTATGAATTTGGTTATCAGTATAAATATCAACCGACTTTTTTCAGACAAGGGTATTTCCAAACCAACCATGGTTTAACAAATTGAATTTGAACAATTTGAGTTTGGTTTTGGTTCGTATTTAGGAGGTTTATGTAATTGTTTTAGATGGAAAAAATTTCAAGTGTTTGCTACACTGGTTGAACGCTTCGCATTCATTCGTGTTACAATGGCAAGCCAAACCTGTAATCTGCACGAGCTTGAAACAACGTGCAGTGTTTGAATTTTTGACGGCGGAAAACATTACGCCTACTGAAATTTATCGGGGTTTACAGGCTGTTTGTGGACCTGAGACGGTTGACAGACGTACTGTGAATAGGTGGGTCATAAAAACAACATAACATAAGAACAACGTAGTGGACGACCAATATCTGTCAGCGATGATGAACATCGTTCTCACGTCGACAATCTCATTCAAAGTGATCGCAGAATCACTCAACAATATTAGGAATATCAAAAGTTGTTCATGCTGGGTACTGCATACGGAAGGAAATAAACGTCAACGAAACTTTTGGAACGTTATAGACGCGAAGGAGACGAATTTCTATTAAAAAGGGACCCTCTAACATACGAGGTGTGGTTATTAAATAACGGGACTGACACTGCAGTGGAACGAGTGCGCATGCGCCAATCAACATTGACTAATAGCTGTTTAGTTTGAGGCTTCCCCTTCAAAATGCAGTTAGTCTCGTTTCTGTAAACAACATCGTTGAGACATAACCTTCATTTACGTTAGTGTTGTTATTTTATTTTGCAGGAAAAATTGTTAGCGTAATAATAGAGCAACGAATTGTTATTAAATTCCACTTTAAACTTTGAAAAACCGCTACCGAAACCTAATAATATACTAAAAGAAGTGTATGGCAGTGAATGTTTATCGCGGACTCGTGTTTTTGAATGGTTTAAGCGTTTTCAAGATGATCGACAAGACGTTGAAGATGATTTGCGGCCAGGTCGTCCTTCAACATCAAAAACGGCAATGTGAAAAAAGTTACTAATTTGATTCGGTCTGACCGTCGATTAAGTATTCGAGCAGTTGCTGAATCTGTAGGCATTGATAAAGAATGTGTACGTCAAATTTTACGTGACAATTTGAACATGCGAAAACTGTGTGCAAAAATGTTACCAAAAATTTTCACGATCGAACAACAAGCAGCTCGCAATAATGTTTGTACAGAAACTTTGAATGCCATTGAAATGACCCAATGACCAGACCTAGCACCATATGACTTTTATCTTTTCCCTAAGGTGAAATCTGCATTGAAAGGTACGAGATTTGAATCCGTAGAAGCTGTTCAAAAGAAAGCGCCAAGAGTCCTGAAAGAGTTGACAGAAGATAACTTTCAGCACTGTTTCCAACAATGGAAAATTCGCATGGAGCGTTGTAGGGATAGAGAAGGGGTGTATATTGAAGGCGATAATAAGTAATTATGTATAAAAAAAAATTACAATATCAGTCCCTTTATTTAATAGCCACACCTTGTATACGCCAATAATGAAGAAGTGAAGGCCGCTGTAAGCAGTTGGATACGAAAACAACCCGACGAATTCTTTAGGAACGGATTTGAAAAAGGGTCAGCGTTGGGACCGCTGTGTGGAGCTAGATGGTGACTATGTGGAAAATTTTAAATAATTTTAAAACTAAACAATTATTCTTTAATTCCTTTTTTTAATTTTGTGGATATTTCATGTCATTCTCGAGTTATGAGGATTAATCTTCGGCCGATCCTCGTAATATCGCATCTTAATAGAAGGGTAATAACGTGGTCACAACTTTCACACCAGATACAATCACTACCGAATCAGAATGAATAATATAATTCATTGTAAATTTATTTCATTTTTTTTTAATTTTCAAATATTTCATGAAACCCGTGAAATAATATTTGTAATGCACAAATGTTTATTAAAGAAAAATCAATTATAAAATTGGATTGTTAGCTGTATCCTGTGTTCTCTTATAATAAAATTCAATTGTTATTTAGATTTCAAAAACTATTCTTTTCAGTATTAACACGATTGACATTTTAATATATAGTGCATGTTTCTTTGTTTCAGACTAAAACATTCGAATATTGTACAGCTGTTAGAAACTTTTGAAGACAAAACGAAGGTGTACCTAATTATGGAACTGTAAGTATTAGAAAGCATATTTAATTTCTTCAAATTTGACTTTTTTATGTGGCTTTAATAGTACTGTATAGAGAGAATCGGTGGTGGCGACTTAAGAGAAAGATCAAGATCACCAATGGTCTCTAGAATTATATCACAAAATTATTACGTATTTCATTTTTAAACGTTCCATTCATTAAATGTTCATTGAGAAAGAGATCTTTCATGTTCCTCGAAACATTCCGTGTTTTGAAATGGAGGTTTTAGTTCTCCAAACAAACTGTAGTGATCGAATTAATTGAAACTGAACTTTATAATAAGCTCTTGGACCTTATAATCACATCACAGACTAAACACGTTCGAACAAGGAATTGTTCCCGTAATTTCAGTTCCTTTTACTTATAGGAAAACTTTATGCAAAATTGAAGGTAGAGCTTTGAGACGTTCCGATGTCGATTTCCTGTGAATCTTACAGCATATGATCACATCACGTGTCTCGACAATTAGTTTGGTCGTAGTTTTGTATTTGGTAAGGACAACAAATAAGATGAATTGGTGTAAAATGGTATAGAAATCATCCAGTACTAATTAGTTTATTAAAATACATTTTTGTATACATGTATAGAGCAATAAAGCTAGTAACCGATTAAAATTTTTAGGGAATCGAACAGTTAGGATCCGACAAAAATAAATAACGAATTGAGCCTACATGGTGCGCTGTACACACATTAAGTCGCCTGATCATATCATTCCATGCCACCTTTACTTACCCAGATATTGCCATTAGAGTTTGTGGAGCGTGGGGTACATTTTTCAATCATCTACCCATAATACAAATTCAATGGGCCATAAATCTGGAGATCTTGGTGGTCGAGGTAACAAATTTGATTAATCTCAAGGGAGTACAACGTAACTTTGGCTACGTACTACCGAAACTGTCGAAATTTTGAATTATTGCATTTCTTTTTACTTGATTTGTCTCTATTATTCTACCGCCTTTAGTATTTCAATATGATGAGTTTCGGTCACATAAATCATATAACTGATTATACTAAGTAACTAATTTATTACATCAAAAAGTTATACATACTATCTTATTTCAATCCTGGTTCCATTGTAGCTGCTATCTGTCCAATAAACCTTCCTTCTTCCGCAGTCTCCCTTGTAGAAATGCAACGGTCTGGTAAAGCCAAAATCTTCATGGTCTTTAGTTCTTGGACCTATGAGTTTTCTTATCAAGAACGCACCGATTTCTCTGGATGGAGAACTAACCTCTCAAGCCCACTATTTGCTCTCTATTAAACTCGCTTCAGGTTCAGGTCATTGCATAAATTGTTTATTAATTCTAAAATGTCTTGTTTCTCACCTTGTTTTCAAAATCAAAACTTACCTACTGATGTAACTAAAAATATTATTGAAATAGACCTACAATACCGGGTGTTTTGATTTCTGTGTCTAAATAGGTTAATTTGAATATTAGATGTTAATAGTGTTTTTTTACATACCATGTTAATATGAAGATAACTCTTACCTTAATCAGAAGTCTTCTATTAATTCCAGGGTTACTGGTGGTGAACTTTTCGACAGAATCGTAGAAAAAGGTTCCTACACAGAAAAAGATGCAGCTGATTTGATTAGGCAAGTTTTAGAAGCTGTAGATTATATGCATGAACAAGGAGTTGTACATCGTGATTTAAAAGTAAGTATTACTTTTTTATATTTATAATATTTTTTGACCTGCGGCCTTTTCTAGAAAGGAAATATCCGAGTTTTAAGTAGATTTTGTAACAGTACATCCATCAAAATTGTTCATAAAGTGTAACTTGATGTTTGATATTAATATTATTCAGTGAATTATGCCCCGGTGATTTTATGTTTTTAATTTAATTTTTATTATTTTATTATTAAATTAATTACATATAATTTACAGAATTAATACATAAATACATTCATAAATTTACCAGTTGCGGGGTACATAATTCATAATAGTAATAGTAGAACTCAGAACGAACAGCTCTTTTGAGAAAATCAATTGAATTAAGTTCAGGACATCTTACTGGTAGTGTTAAATGATTACTTTTATTGGCTTCGATTTGGCCTTTAAGATGTCATTTTAGTAATATCAGTTCCTAGTACCATCGAGTACTAGTCTGATCGAGCACCAGAAAAGATTTTAACCCAAACCATGACACCACCTCCATACGGATGAAGCCTTGAAGCTCACTCTAGTCGCGCATCACTATGTAGGCTTTACAATTATTCCGTGGATGATCCGAACTCCGATAGACCTTCTTAAAACATCTATATAATCCATGAAGCTGGTCTGTTCATAGTTCTACGAGCTGTGAGGCTATTGAAGTGGTCTTGTCTTTTGGAGGTAGAGCTTGGGTGTCCACTGCCGAGCCGCTCCAGAAACATCTCCAGTGTTCCGAGATCTACTATTCAGTCTACTGATGTCAGTTTGAGATATCCAACAGAGACTTGACGCATACCAAACTGCAAGACGTCAATAGTTGTGCTAGTGCTTGCCACAAACAGGTTCACTTGTTCGAAGTTGAAGAATTATTAAATGTAATTCATATGAAGTCTCAAATCAATTTGAAATACGATGAAAGTGTAGCCTAGTATGCTACGAGATGCCAATACGTACTTGAACATTGTTTTGTGGTGACAATATTAATACCAAATATCATTGAAATAAACTGAAAGTTGCGAGTTAAAGCCCGATCTTCCTAACCTAAAAGAAAGCATTCTACCATTTTTTTTTCTCTTATAATACAATAGTAAAACTCAAATATTGATATTTATACCGTCCCGAAGATGTTAATAAAACTATTCCGAGCTCACGTTGTGCATTTTTATTTCAGTTTGCGATCAGCTGAGGTGACGTCTACAAATATTTATATTGTTGCGGTTCATGTTTTCCTCGATTTTCCACATAACGACTTGCTTTTCGTCGTTTATCGCGATAAAGTCATGAAACCTCTAATAGCTTTTCTTTTTCTTTGTTGTAGTCAAAGCTAAAACTGATACGGTTCTCGGAAAAGGCACAAGAACATTTAAAACGTATTATCGACAACACACATAACGTGAAAAATCGACAATAATTTTCTGCGTGTGTGTTTGTGTGTATGCGTGGGTTGGTGACGAGAAATTGATTAATTTGTTTGAATACCCTAACAATGATATTCATTTACCCTCTCTTAGAAGACCAACTGATTAACTGAATAAAGGATTCGAGTAATGGATTTTCCCAATAATATTGGTTTCAAATGATCCAATCATGGAAGTTAATTAGAAATAAGGTAAACTGTGAAAATAAAAACCGTTCGTGGTTTATTGATTGTAAGTCACACGTGGAGAACATCTCGTATTACACAGAAAATACCCTGTATAGTTTTCTCGGATTTTATTTTTCACATCATTACTGTCAAAAGGTGAAGAAATATTACTCTGTTAAAAAAATTCTCAAATTACCAGGGATGATATGGAAACATCGAGAAAATATATTCACTGACAAAGAAATCACAACACCCAGATGGAATAAATGATTCAAATTTGGTAAAGCTAGGTGAATATTTTTTGATGTCAACAATTTTTTTCAATTAATATTTTAGTCGTTTTTGCATTTCTTTTAAAAATACAAAATCCATGTTTAGTAATGCTAGCTGGCTAGAGTACGTGTACGCCCAATGTATCGCCAGCTAAGTGAATTTCAAAGAGTTCGAATTATTGGTTTAACCCCACGAACAGCAATCCAACTAGTATTATGAGATGTTGCTAAGAGTGGTTTGATAATACTCAAAATCGGAGAAGACTAGGCACCGGACGTCGAAGAGGCACAAATCAAGTTCAAGATTCACGTCTAAGACTTATGGCATTTAGAGATCATTTTCGACTACTTGAAATTTGGTTGATGAGTGGGTAGGAGAACAAGGCCATCTTGTAAGTGTCCAAATGGTTTACCACCGGATAAGGTCTTTTGGACTGCAGCATTATGGATCCCATCTTGTGCTACCTCTGACCGCTGAGCATCGACGGCAACGACTACAGTGGTGCAGAGAACGACAACATTGGAATGTGCAATAGTATCAGGTCGTCATCTCTGATGAATCTCAATTCTGCTTGGGTCAACATTAATTTCATCTTGAGGGACATATACACCGAACAGTAGACGTTATGGTATGGGGTGCTATTGTACATGGGAGTGGGTCTTTGTTCGAGACAATATGACACGTTATCTTCAGGAAGTAGTGGAACCGTATGTAGTCCCTTACCTTAATCGGGTTCTAAGACATGAAATACAGGTAGCTTGGGATAGTATTCCTCAAGAAGAAATGGACCACCTTATTGAATCAATGCCAAGACGTGTTGGGGAGTTTATAGATAACCGCAGTGGACAAGCACCAGATTAATATACTAATAAAAAAATTAAACTCCCTGGCATTTTTTCTTCAAACTTTAATCATTTACTCCTTACTATAGCATCTCCTTCTGGGTGTTGCCATTTCTTTGTCAGTGTATTTGCTACAAATTAGATTGTATTTTTTTTTTAATTTTAATTTATTAATAGCTTTTGTAATTGTTTATAGGCTTGGGTTTAAAAATTTTCAAAATTTTGAACTGGTGCTCTTCTGGGAAACACGTTAAAACTAAATTTATTAATATTACTGAATATGAAATATGTACAACAAATTTAAATTTTCGTATAAAACTTGTTTTTCTTTTTTTATTGCATTTTAGAGAATATGTTGAAAAGCAAAAGCATGTCTCGTATAAAAATCCATTCGAATTATTTATCTGCCACTCGAGCAACCGCATCTTTTATGTCGATCCAAATAAGCTGCATAGGGTTGAAGTTGAAGTAATAGGATGGCAGTTGAAGTTCTTTCATGTTTCGAGATCGAGCCAGGTGGTGTTTTTGTTACCGGTAATGTGTATTTAGTTTCTGAAACGATAACGAAATCAAGCTGCATTTACCCGGTGCAGGTATTGAATTCAGTATTTCTTTCTTCAAAACATTTGAAAATAAAACTGATTAACTAAATCAACGAAAACAAAATGAGGCAAAAATCAACCCACAACTTTAAATAAACGATGCACACACAGTTCAGTTATCTAGTGAAATTTGGGGAGTAGGCAGTTTGAGACCTCGAGTTCGACCTAGACTCTGAAACTCTCTTAGTTCATTCATTTTTGTCTCTTGATAATGGCTCCAAAACAGCCTTCGAAACGTCTAGTATTTTATAAATTCAGGCGCGGTTCTCACCCGGAAATTAGGATGATTTTTTTCGACTTTTTATTTATTTATTTATTTATTTTTTCGGTCACGGATGGATCTATATGAAGAAATATTTATCCGGGAATACATCCGTTCTTTCGTATGAATCAAGTTTAAAACCCGCAGACGTTTCGCCAAGGTCTCACTTGGCATTTTCAATGCGTTGTTACGGTGACAAATGTTAGACCACCTCGGGATCTTCTTTAATAGAATATAGTTCAATTTAAACGATAAAAATCGGTTACGCCATTTTCTAGACATCAGTGAGTATTATTAGTATTTCTTATTGACATGATTTGTCCGATTTTTTGAAAAAAAAACACTATGCTTCACATCATAGAAAAATATAGGGCCACATAGAGAATTTCCATAATACTTACAGTTTAAACGAAATCCATTAAACCCTTTTCAAGAAATCTGTGAGCATACATAAAAAACATACGCATTGATTCTAGTGCCTGCTTCTTTGAAGTCTGTAAACATGCTATCAGTGCGTGTTGTGACTTGAAAACATGTTTGCAAACACTGTCCTTGGATTTATCAACGGCATTGTTGGTCCAATGGCATTTACGCGATATTAGTTTGGTCATCATATTGGTAACGTAACATCAATAGCTACTTGCTCAAGTTGCAATTAGTGGTAGAGCTTGCCATGTATGTACCTCTCCCACTTAACAAAATGTGACCCAATTTCCTATTTCCTGCTTACCTCAGAATTTGCTAACAAGTTACATCAATGTTAGAGAACTTTAGTGTAATATCATGAGGCTGTTTAACTTCGAATATTTTGCATTTTGGTGTTGTCATACATGTATATTTATTCTATTTGCTGCATATGCATCAAATTGTATTTATAGTAACTTCAGGATTCTTATAGCTTTACTGGTGCAGGCCATAGTGGCGCATTCGTTTGCAAAATTGTTTTAATTCATTTTTTTTTAATGTCCGAGACGTGTTCTTGATTATAAAAGTGTAAGATGACACTTGATATTTTTTGACGGTATTGTTTAAACAATGAAAAACTATATAGATTAGAAAAATGCATTTTTTGTAATTAATTATTTTTTTTATATTCTTTATGAATTTTTTTAAATTGCAAATCGTTGAAATTCATAATTTTCTTGAATTAAATAATATACCTTAAAAGTGAAATGCTGAAATTTTTATTTTTTTATCAAAAATTTCAACTATATTAAACAAAATAGCGTAAATAGATTTTAAAAATTTTGTTTAGTTCTATGTTTTTTTTTTACATTATAACAATATGTTTCCTACCCGCATGCACATTTGAGAGAGGTATCTTTATCTCACTCTCATCTCGATGTATAAGATGAGTAAGAGAAAGGCAGACGACGACGCACTTGTAAAATTTTTTCGCTGCTCTTCAGCGATAATACGTTAAAAAAATAACATTACTGTTTCTCGTTAATTAATATAAAATTTTTACATTAAATTATATGAGAAACAGTAATGTTATTTTTTTAACGTATTACCGCTGAAATATCGCGAAAAAAATTTACAAGTGCGTCGTCTGCCTTTCTTTTACTCATCTTATACATCGAGATGGGAGTGAGATAAAAATACTCCTCTCTCAAAAAGTGCATGCGCGTAGGAAGCATATTGTTATATTTAAAAAAAAACATAGAACTAAACAAAATTTTATAAATCTATTTAGGCTATTTTGTTTAATATAATTGAAATTTTTGATAAAAAAATTAAAAATTATAGCATATCAATTTTGAAGGTATATTATTTAATGCAAGAAAATTAGGAATTTCGGCGATTTCCAATATTAAAAAATTCATAACAATTAATGGGTTGGAGATACTATGATGGGTGTAAGGACTTTTTCATTCGAAATATTGTAAAGAATATAAAAAAAATTAATTAATTGCAAAAACTGCATTTGTTCTAGGCTATATAGTTTTTCGTTGTTTACACAATACCGTGAAAAGATATCAAGTGTCATCTTACACCTTTATAATCAGGAAGACCTCCCCGTATTTTTTTAAATTATGAATTAAAACAATTTTGCATACGACCGCGTTTAACAAAAAAGTCTCATACAAATTAGGCGTGTTTTTTAAGTAAGTACCGTTGTGAAATTAAAAACAGACGTGCAAAGATATATGAATATTTTTATTTTTATATGAAAGCTATACATCTACTTTTGTACATAATTTCCTCCAATGTTGAAGCACGTGTCGTAACGTTGTACCAGTTTCTGAATACCCTCCTCATAGAAATCTGCCGCCTGTGTTTCTTCAAGTACAAGAACAGATGGTAGTCACTGGGCGCCAGATCAGGGCTGTACGGAGGATGGTCTACAGTTTCCCATTTAAAAGATGTGATGAGATCTTTGGTCTGATAGCCACATGCGGACGGGCATTATCATGCAGCAAAACGTTGCCCTTGCTCAACTTGCCACGTCTTTTGTTCGGAATTGAACAGCGCAGGTTGTTCAATGTCTTACAGTAATCTGCTGCATTGATTGTCTCATTACGAGGCAGAAATTCCACAAGCAATACTCATTTTCTGTCCCAAGAACTGTGCACATGATTTTCCGGGCAGAAGTGTTTGCTTAAATTCACTTTTCTGGGTAAATCTGAAGCAGAATGCCACTTTATTCAATCCCACATTGTATAATTTCCAAAACATGATTTATTCTCTCTATTTTTTATGTGCTACTTGTATATAAATCTCTATATCGCTATTGCGTCAGTTTATAGTTTTGCTAATACTACCCAAAGTTAGCGTATACGTAGGTTATGATATATTTTCAAGTCTATAAATAAAAAGTGCGTTTCCGTGCCATTTGTCAATTTCTTTTCTGTCAGTTGAGTTAGCGTGAATGTTTTTCCCACTAAAGCTGACTATTTTTCAGTTTGGCGTGGATATTGCTGCACAATTCAAGGTATAAGAGACAATGTGTGTGAGTGTTTGTGTGTGTGTGTCTCAGAGAGAGAAGCAGTTACTAATTACAACATGGCTGCTGATAACGTCATCATTCTTTAGTGACAACATGGCTGGCATTTATGACTTCTATAATCAAATTCAAATTATTTCACATTTTGTCATCCTAAGTGTTTCATTGGAGGTACTTCTGCACTGAAGAATCTTATTTTGTGGTTGTGTAATAGAGTGATCATCGACCACACTTTAAAAAAATCGATTTGGATATTTTAGACTATATTCGATTAAGGAATTTCACGAGTTCGCCCCATATCAGTTTCGATAACGTAGGACTGACCGTTTTCCATAAAAAAAACTTTAGATTGTTATTGAATGAATCTTCAATCTTTCATCTGAAATGGCTTAATCCATTTAGATAGTTTAAACTGTACTCTACTAAGATAGATCGCCAGGTAATTCCATATGTATAGATAAGCTGAAAATTAAATACTTTAAATCATAACCGTGAATAAAGTGTCATAAAAAATGAATATAACTGTTCCATTCATTGCAAATTTTGTTCAGATACTAACTATTGTATAATACACATGTATAAAAATTTATTGTAATGTAATTATTACGTTGTGATTTCTATATATTAATTAAACAAATAATTTACTGTTCAGCCTCTTATAAAGTGATTGGATGGGTATTTAGTTGTTATTATACAGCATTTACTAAGCAATTAAATAATTTAAATTGGTTACTAAGTTTAATTTAACAAACAATCACATTTGAGAATCGTCCTTCTCAGTCGAATTCAGACCTCGACTAATTAATACATTTATTAATATAGAACTCCTCTATCTAGTTCGAAAACCATTATTTTCTATCTCTCCCGACACACCTGTCAACATGAAAATTTATCTTAACCAATTAAAACGCTATTACGATCTCACAAGTTCGCTCATTATTATTTTGTGAAATTTCTGATGGTCGTTTTGCTACAAGGTCGCTTCGAGATAACTTCTACGGCATATTGTATATTGTTTTCGAATTAATTCAACTTTCAATTTCATTGTTTTAGCGCGCACTTGGAAGTTGCTCTGCGAATAGATGCTCAAAACTTTTTTCGCTACTTGTTAATTATATCGCGATTCAGTTCATGTTTACAATCAAGTTTAATGTAATTGAAGCTTCACCGTATTTCGAGTTGACTCTCCAGAATTTACCATGGATGTATTTCATTATTTTTCTTGTTATGTGAAGCGGTTGTAATAGTCATTGAATGTTTTGTGTTTGCTGTAAAAGTTACGTCGACAGTCAAGTATATACTTCTCATCTGTTGCCCTTGTGGTATGCGTTACCTGCTTTTATTAGGTTGTTTCAGGAAAAAGAGAATAATTAAGTAAAATTTTATTATATCTTCCACAAAAGGTTCATTTTTGTTTTAGAGTAGCATTCAGGTAAAGTTATGAATCTAATAAAAAATATATTAAAAAACAAAAAGCCAACTGCGTATTCGTGAGAAACATGTACATTAATTTATAGAACTTTGAGCCTCCTTAGATCCATGGTCTTGCATCTGGTTGATCTCGCAACGTTTCAATAGCTTTTGAACTGCTATCCTCATCAAGTGCCACACAGTCCCTTATGTGGACCAATTCTGTGGATGCGTAGCAATAATGATTCCGCTTTTCAGATATTTGTTATGGTTAAGGTATGTGGGCAACACATTCATCTTTTGAGAACACGACAACACGAAGAGCAAAGCCTACCAAGGTTCCTGGACCACTTGAATAAATCACAGTCGCCCATCAAATTCACCATGGAGATAGAAGAAAGTGGATGCTTACTGTTTCTTGAAGTGACGTGTTAGAGGAAACCAGACAACAGTTTACAGCAAGGCTATACATACGGGATTATATCTCATCCACAACTTTGATCATCTAACAACTACGAATACAAACTTAACAAAGCTAAAACTCTGCAGCACACCACAAGCCTTCAAACATGAAAAACTGAAACTCGAAGAAGACCTATTGACGACTCCATGTCTAGAAACCCTCATTAACAAGGCATTTGAAGAACTGGATAAACCAAAAAGGCACTAGAAGAAACTAGGACAGCTACATTAATATAACCCTATATCAGAGGTCCAGATTAGTTAAGAAATCAGTACCAACTTACATTCGGGTTAGCAGATGTTCAGGGGAAAGTCTTGCGTATTTATTACCATGTTTCAGTAATTCTAAACTAAACATTACTAGATTTAAAATGTTCGCCGACTAAATTTTCCACCTAAATTCAGTTTAGGTACAGTTTGTTGAAGGTTAGTTTGCTGATCTTTGGTAGCTAAAGAGCCTTTCAATTCTTGATGCCAGATATAACCATTACTACAGCAGACAGAACTGCAGCTTAACTGGGAGCCATTGTTTTCCTAAAATCCATCTTAAACTCGAGCCCATTATTGTTTTTGAGTCCATGGAGTGAAGGTATTTCTCAATGGCAGTGTGGGAGCATTTCATCTTCTCTGCCACTGTCACTTGTCGTTTGACACGAATTTTTATGCAAACTTTTGTTTAATCACTCTTCATCGAATTGAACTGGACTGCGCGAACGAAGTACGCCTTTCAGGTCAATTATGTGCTGTTTCCTCTATGACAGCTTCTCGATCTACGAAACAAATATCGCTAGCAGCTTTTGCGGCCTTAGAAACGTCATCAAAAGCCTTTCATTTTAATGATATGGAAATTAACATAAAACGCCGGGGAAATAGCAGCTAATTGTTATTTATAACATACAGAACTTGAGTTTTGCTCAAGTTAATAGTGTCCATTGATAAACGGTGAATAGTTCATTATCACATATAAAAAACTGCTAAGAGGGACAAGATTAAGTAATTTTACATAGGGGGGTTCTCACTCAAGATTTATTGATCCAGTAATCTACCGATATCTGAAATGTATCTTAGTCTGAAGTTGGTAGACAATGTAACTCGGTCCTAGAACTTTCCTTGGACTTCCATCATCTTGAAGTGGTTGATCTCACAACGTTTCAATAACTGTGTATCTGCTATCGTCATCAGGTGAATGATAGGAAATTCATATTATCCGTCGTATTTATATTATACTCTTAACTCTAAACTACGCTGTAGCTCCAAAAAAGATACCAGTACTTGATCATCAGTTCCATGAAGTCAGCATTAGACAGAAAAGAGACACCGCAACTGGAGGAATTCCGATGGAAAGTCAGAACCGCAATTGAGAAAACACAGCACAAAAAACAAAACATCAACGAATCCGAAAGGAGAATCATAAAAACACTGAAGGACGACAAATCTATCATCATTCTACCAGCTGATAAAGGAAATGCCCTCATCCTGATGGACAGAACGAAATACAACAAGAAAATCGACGAAGTATTGTCGAAGGGAAAATACAAGCCACTGCCTACTGATCCAACTTCCAAAATAGAACGGAAAACTTACAGCACTCTCAGAGATCAGGCTGAATACATTCTACCCGAGACAAGGAGAAAATTGACGCCATATCACAGCAAACCACCACATCTTTATGGACTACCGAAGATACACAAGGCTGGAGTATCTCTCAGACCGATTACAAGTTCGCGCAACTCACCAACAGCAGCACTATCGAAATTCCTTCTACCAATCATCCAACCTTTGGAGGGTTTTGCACGTCAAGGACTCAAAGCACTTTGTCAAAATCATCGGATCTATAGAACTTGGGCCAGAACATCGCTTAGTAAGTTTCGACGTTGAAAACCTTGTCACGAACGTACCACTAGACGAATCTCTCAACATAGTGAGAAAGAAGCTTACTGAAGACGAAACCCTGATGGAGAGGACAGAGCTGCCAATAGACTCAATCATGGACTTACTTGAATGTTGCCTCAAGAACTGCTACTTTCAGGAGAAGGACCGGTTCTTGATGCAAGAAGATGGATTGCCTATGGGTTCCCCGTTATCACCAACCATCGCCAACATCTACATGGAATGGTTCGAAGAACATGCACTGAAGAGGTACGAGAAGCAGCCTAAGCTATAGTTGAGGTATGTCGATGACACCTTCATTATTTGGCAACACCGAGAGACAGAATTACAGGCCTTCCTGGAGCACCTGAACCAATTCCACCCATCCATTATATTCACCATGGAGATGGAAGAGAGTAGGTGCCTACCATTCCTTGATGTAAAGTGTCAAAGGACTAGGACCGGAATCCAAACAACAGTCTACAGGAAGGCTACGCATACAGGACTATACCTTGACTACAATTCCAACCACCCATCAGCAACGAAAACTGGCATCATAATTCATAGAGCCAAAAATATCTGCAGCACACAAGAACCCTCAAAGGAGAACAAGTGAAACTGAGAGAAGACCTTTTGGCGAATGGATATCCGGAAACGATCATTACCAAGGCGTTTGAAGAGCTGGACAAACCACCTAGGCAGGAAAAAACTTAGAGAAGACCTTTTAGTGACAGAAAGAGGACACCACGGTAGCAACTCTACTACTACCGTATACTAAAGGCTTGTCGGAGAAACTTAGAGGAATTGCACACAGCTATGGAATCAGAATGATCTTCAAAAGCAACAACACCTTGAGGAGCATGATAACAAGAACGAGGTCCGACGCACTAGCAGTACCAAATAACTGTATATACAACATACCGTGTGAATGTGGCAATCTTTACATTGGAGAGACAAAGCGACCGCTGGACACCAGTGTTAAGGAAGACCGCAAAGCTACTCAAACGGCGGAGGTAACGAAGCCTGGGCTAGCTAATCACGCATGGACCGAACACCACAATATCAACTGGGACCAGGCAAGAGCAATTCACAAGGAAGAGCACTGGTACAAAAGAAAATTCATAGACACAGCATATATCACCGGCAACCAACCGCCAGGTACGACGACGCTGATTGGACGGGATAAGACCCAATGACCATGACCGGCGACGCATGACCGGTTAAGGGTATAATATAAATACCAGGGATAATCTGAATTTCCTGTCATTCACCTGATGATGATTGCAGATACACAGCTATTGAAACGTTGTGAGATCAACCACTTCAAGACGATAGAAGTCCAAGGAAACTTCGAGGATCTGAAATGTATGTTAAACAAATTAATTCATATGCCGCTTATTTGAGTCTAAAACTATACAGATGTTACTTAGCAGGCATGTAGTGTAAAATGTAACCTGCTGTTCCTTATCAGCGTTTTCGATTAATTTTTGGTTGAGCGTATTTG
This sequence comes from Octodonta nipae, assembly GCA_034190945.1. NCBI lineage: Eukaryota > Metazoa > Arthropoda > Insecta > Coleoptera > Chrysomelidae > Octodonta > Octodonta nipae. The sequence continues at coordinate 26,642,807 of CM067216.1, forward strand.
ATATTGTGGATATTGATTTGGAAATTCAAGAAAACAGAAATGACAAATGCGTGATTTCGCTAAAACTGTTGATAATTTCGTTTCATGCGAATTCGCAATTTATTAGCATTGATACGCCTACGGATATAGCGATACCTGTTCAATTTTTATTGCCCACATAACTTGAACCCACTAGAATAACGAATTTGTGGAGGGGTTAATAAAAGCTGAGATTGATGTGCAACGGGAATATGTAAATGAGAATTGAATGCTCCATTGATATTGATTAGACTACTAAAACATTTTTAGAATGATAAATTATAAAATAGCCCAATAGAACAATGAAAAAACGGAACTTTTAATTGAGCAGCTGCTGTTTTAGCGGAAGATACACTTAATTATTAATTAAATAAAAAGTAGGTACAGCCCGGACAACTTAAATAATACATTTTTTACATAATTTTTAGCTATTATTTATGGATTTCTTGGAAATAATCCGTAAACTTTAGAAAAAGTAGGTTTCCAAGATTCCAAATGTTTCAGGATCTAAGCCAGACCCCGTTTTCATTGACAAATGTACGAAAATGTAAAATTTTAATTTAAAATGAAATGACTTAAATATACCGAGTGTTAAAAAAAACTTGCGCCAAAGCTCGACTGAAGATTTGTCAGCCGAAAATAAGATATCAAATCTTTAATTTAATACGCAATAAACTGTTAAAGAAAATGATCAAAGTGACCATCATTCGTAACAGGCATGTAAGTTATGATGTAAGTATTTTCAAATTAAGTTACAAATATCAACAAGTCCTATATGGGTGTAAAGAATTTGAAAACTCTTTTAAACGTATTTATCTAACAAATAATTCAGAAATCATGACTACTGAATATTCTTATTTAATAACATATTTTAATTGAAATTTTCATATTTATTCATCGCCAAAGATTTTAAACCTCTTTAGAACCTATTTAGACCTTACCTTGTACATTTTTGTTGTGCTTTTGAACTGAGGTGATGCCGACAAATCTTTATGTAAGAGCACTTTACGTTTTCCTCGATTTTCCACATAAGAAGATAGCATCGTCTATCGCGATACAGTTATGAAACCTCTAATAGCTTTCCCTTTTCTTTATTTTTGACAAAGGTAAATCTAATACGGTTCTCGGAAAAGTTACACATTTCGCACAAGAACACTTAAAACATCACACGCATAAACATGAAAAATCGACATTAATTTTCTGCATGTTTGAGTTTCTGAAAACGTGGGTCGGTGACTAAAAAGTGATCAGGAGTTTGAGTATACCAACAAAGATTCCGATTTCCTATCTTTTATTAAAAAACCAACTGATTATGTTATGAAAGGAATCGATTAAGGAGTTTTCACAATATTAGTGATTTCAAATTATCCAATCAAGGAAATTAATTAGAAATAAGTTAAAACTGTGAAAACAGAAACCGTTCGTATTCAGTTTCGTGGGGACTATCGATTCCAAATAACCTCCTACACATTGAGGGCATCTCGTATTTCAGCGGAAATACCCTGTATAGTTTTGTCTGGGGTTATTTTTCACATCATTACTGTCAAAAGTAAAGAAATATTACTAGTGTTGGAAAATTCTTAAATTAGAGAATAATTGGCACTTAATAATTATATTTTTTATGTTTTCTTGGGAATAACACCACAATTGAAATAAAAAGCTGTATATTGAAAGAAAAAACCAAACGTTTCAAAGTCGATTCTTACTTCGTTGTCAGTGGCTTTATATGCATTGAAAATGTAAATTGTAAAATGAAAGTTTGATTTATGACACCTAAGTTGACGTAAGAAAAAAATTGTTGTTTTTATATATACAGGTAGCACAAAAAATTCTAAAGATAATGTATTATGGTTAACAGCTTTCAAGGTGGAAGAATTTGAAAGAGTGGTCTTCAGAATTTATAAGTTTCGTTCTTAGGTACGACTTTGTTATAAGATAGTAATCCCAATAACGTCATAAGGCAAAACCGAGGAAAAACCTTATGAACTATCCCGATACTGGGTTGTTCAAAAGGAGATGGCCATTAATAATTTCTTCCTTAATTGTCGGCAACCAGATACGATTGAATTCTACAGAAGTAAAAGCGCTATAATCGTCTTCATTCTAAAGAATTAAGGCAGACTCTTGTTATTTTTCGTTTTGTGTTATGTTGTTCTTTGTGAAGTATAGTTGAATTGTCAAATTATGGCCTAGGTCCCAAACATGTTTCAAATTGTCATTTCTTTATGTAATACTTGTGTTCATTTATTCGTACGTTTAATGGTCTTGATGTTTCTCCAATATAAAATTTATTGCATTCGCAAGGAATCTTGTATATGCAGTTTTTTTATTTTTGTTGGTTGGTTTTGTTTTTCCGACAGATCCTGTATGTATGGTATAGTTTTCATTGTAATGTGGTTGTCCTGAGTAGCAGTGTTAATAAGAGAAGGTTGATTCGGGAGGTTTGTTCTCTGTTCAAGTCTATTGATAAATTTTTTGGGGTAATTGTTTCCAGTGAGAACATTTTTTATAATTGTTTTTTCTTTCAATTAAAGGATGTTTTTTACCAACAAGATTTTGGCATAGCCATGGGTTCTTGTCTCTCACTAGCATTAAGTAACATATTTATGGAAAAATTTGAACAACAAGTAATTTTATCAGACGAAATAAAAACGAAGTAAGTTGATCACGGGTGGATTTAGGGTGGTATTGGAATGGAGTCAATATGAACATTGCGATAATAAACTTGTTAGCAAGGGTTACTAAATTCCTTCAGATTATTAAGTGATTGCTTTCCTGGGTTCATATAATTTAACTTCCTCGGTTTATTAATCCACTTCACTACTCTTTACTCTTCTTGATTAATAATTTTTCGTTTTTACTAAGATTTAGGGTTGTCTCCGGGCTGGATTCGCAACTGCGGTTGATTAACACTTGTTTAATATTTGCTAGATTTTGTGAAAACGGGATGACTAGTATCTAAGGATAGCACATTATAGGACCACTTACACAAACAATATACAAACCAGTTAAGCCGTTTTTGAGTATTCGTTGAACGTACATAAAAAACATATCTACAGAGAGTCTGTTAACAAATGGATATTTAAAAATAGTTGTAGAGATCATTGGAGAACATGTTCCGCACTTTTTCCAATCTCACTGTGACTTTATTGAGGCCCGCCAGACGTTGTTCAGTCCTTGGCTTGGACGACATTCTTTTACCATTGGCCCTTAAGACCCTTGACCAGTTAGACGTTGTTGTTCCGTTGTACCGGCAAAAGCTGTTCAACTCTTGACCCGACTGACGTTGTTGTGCCCTTTGCTGGGCAGAAGCCCTTGACCTAACAGACGTTATTCCCCCCTTGGTTCGGCAAAAGTTGTTCAAACCTTGCCTGGTAAATAACTTGACTACAGCGCCACCAAATGTATCATAGCATTACTGGGAACTATCGTCTTGACAAAACAAATATCATTTGTGAATATGATCTGAACCGATCTAGTTACACCGTCACTAATACATTTGTGATCCCTTAACCACGCGACACATATCTGGTGTGTTACATAGCCTCAACAAATAGGTAACAACAGCTTTGAGGGCCGAATCTGCCACCAGTGACTCTGAGAAACAGTTTGTATGTGAAATGTTTATACATATTTCTTCTGATGTGCAGCACAAGTTGTTATTATTCACTGCAGATCACTGTGAACATACAATGGAACATTGTAGACTCCTTCTTTTACTTCTGTAGAGGGAATTTCCTACAGCTGTTTCAAGCAATGGGCCTAGGTTGGTTGATACCCTGATAAGTGCTGAAAAACATAGCACTGATGGGTATGCATAATAGGAAGCGTCTTGTCTGTCACCTTCTTCCACTCTTAGCAAAGGAAGGAGTAAGAGTTGAATTGTTTTCCAAAATGATTTACAAATTATTACACAAACCGATTGAGTTTTACCTTTGCTCAGTTTTACCTTGACTCAGCACAGCAGCAATGCAGGATACAGAAACTAAGATCCATGGGGTAAACTGTTTTCGGTTTTAATTTTATAAAAAAATTGTCCGAAAGAATCATACTGGCTGAAAATTATTTCATTGTGTCAATTCAAAAAATCATTTACAACAGAGGATAAACAATTGTTATTTAGTCTTTCCATATTTTTTCTAGATTGTTTATTTGAGTACACAGGGTATGTATCAATATCCTGCGTTTTGGTTGAAGCCTTCATAGACCCAAATTTGCCAAGCCCTAACAGAACCAAAAAGTAAAAAACTAACTTTTTGAGATTTTTCAATCCATTGAACGCAAGACAATATATTATTTCTAGTCGAGAACACTACGACTCCTGATTTGGAGTCTTTGTGAGCTAGATTTTTCTGAAACTCCTGAGCTTAAAATTAAGCTATAAAAAAACAAAAAGAATCTTACAAATCCGAATGGCAGTTCTAGAGTTGTGTTCAAACAAACTCTTCACTTCATAATATTAGCATCGATAGTGAAAGACAAATATCATATATGTTTCTCGTAAAAATAATTTATAATTATGATGTGATATAAAATGAAAATATAGAAATACTTATGGGTTTTACCTCATTTTATATACTTTATAGTTTCGTGTTTCATTCTCCAGTTTAATCTAAAATGTTTGTAATAAGTGAAAGGTAATGAATTTGTTTTAACACGTTGTCGTTTTTATATAAAAGCGCAGTAACATTTTTATCACACATGATAAATTATTTATACGACCAACGTACGTTACTATAGCTAAATAAAGTATGGCTTGACATGAGGGTACCAATAAAATGTGCATTAAATCCTTGCTGTATGACACTCATTATGGGAACATAAAGTAAACATTTTACGATTTTTTTCGACTTCCTTTTAACAATTGGTTTACATATGAAGTTGTGCACTTCATCAAATCGATTTAATGTCTTTATTGCTTCCGCAATTTAGAAGCATTCTATTGAATGTGATTGTCCCATATCAAGAAGTTATATTTCTCCTTGACATTGCCAAAGATTATGTTGTAAAACAATCGTTGCTCTAATTTTCAAACTTGGACTGAATTAATTTGTACTTTCTAGAGTTATGGTAACATAAATTAATGTAACCTCTTAGAGGACTCATTCTTTTATATGCAAGAAATGCAAGACAATATAGGTATATAATATATTTTGTTTCTGATCGGGAATCTTCATCAGTTGCGCTTCCCACAAGAGAATGTCCTCTCGAACAATTATTTGTGTATTTGATACATATCGTTAAATATGTAGATGCGAGATGTAAGGGTCGACATCTAGGATTTTCGGGGAAACTAGGACACAGAGATTCCGAATCTGTCTACATATTTTTTAACGATATGTATCAAATACTTAAATAATTGTTCGAGAGGACATTCTTTCGTGGGAAGTGCAACTGACGAAGGTTCCGGGCCAGAAAAAATATATATTATCTATACTATTATAAAATTGTAGTTGTGTGTTTACAGTTTAACTTAAAATCTGGTATACATTTTATCTCCTTACATTGACAGAAACAGCAGATATAAGGAAAAAACTACTACCATGTTCGGTAACACACAATTAGTCAATCGGTTCCAACGCATGCACCAAATATTACAGCTATACAGGTGGGTTAAAAAAATATTATAAAGGAATGTTAGTCTGAATCTGGTAGACAATGTCCCTCGTTCCTCGAAGTTTCCTTGGACTTCCATCGTCTTGAAATTCATTCACCTGATGACGATAGCAGATACAAAGCTATTGAAACGTTGTGAGATCAACCTTTTGAAGACAATGGAAGTCCAAGGAAACTTCGAGGGATTATAAAGGAAGGTTATGATCTACAAGCTGCTTCATATACCGGATAGATAAAATATAGGGTGGCCTAGAATTCTAAGTACACAGGTTGGTGCAAAAATGTGGTGGCCCATAAGTAATTGCTTATATAAGGTTGTTGAAATATAAGGTGGAGTAGAATAATAATTATACAGTGTGGGTAGAACAAGTTAGAAAAATTATGCCATTTAGAGTAGAGCATGAGCACTTGCAAATATGGAGTACCTGAAATATGGGGCGAAGCTAAATTATATTTACTAGCTGTCGCCCAGTGGTCGAAATTCGACCAATTGTGTCAATATCTCTGGCAGGTTAAGTAACATGAAAATTTTATCGTGACATTCTATCCTAAGACTTTAGGGAGAACAGCAATTACACAGAACGGATCCAGATTCGGAACCTCTGTGTGATAGTTTCCTCGAAAATCCTAGATGTCGGTCTTACATCTCGCTTCTACAAATAAGTAACGAAATTCAAGTTTTTTTCAGATATAATTCATTGAACTTTATTTGTGTTCAAATTCGTAATTCTTAATTTAATATGACAACAATTCAACTGCTAATGGGCTACCCTACATATTTATTTTTTCTAACACCCCTGTATAGCTATAATTGCACTCAATTCTCTAACATTTATTAAAATCCTCATTATAATAATTCCATCTCATTATATATTTCCACCATCCTGTATATGCAACTGCTCATGGACCACGCATAATATTTTTTAACATTTTTGAACCACCCGGTAAACCATTCTGTATATGGCACTGCCTATGAGCCACGGTATTTACTCTTTTTGTTTATGAAATTTTTAACTATCTTCTGTAACTATAATTCTACTCTGACCTATATTTCAATCATCATATATATAGAACTCTTCGTGGGCTACTCTACAAATCATTTCCGTTTCTAACATTTTTTATCATCATCCTGTATATCTATAATTCCTCTCACCCTATATATACAACTGCTTATGGGTTACAAAATGTTGCATTTCCATTTCCGCCACCCGGTATATGCATCTCTGTATAATACTCTTTGCACCACCGTGTATAACCGTAATTCTACTGCACCTTCTATTCCAAGAACCCTGTGAATTCAACCGCTAATGGGCTTCCCTATATAATTATTTTATAATTGCACTCTACTCTGTATTTTAAACACCCTATATATGCAACTGCTTATGTGCCACCCACGAAAAAAATATTTTGAACATATCTGAAATTGCCCTGTATAATTATAATATACCTACAATGATTACTTTACCACTAAACAATAACAACTCTTGCATGCCACTTCCAGTAGTACATGCTCTAAGTATAAACAGCATTGGCCCCTCTATATATAATTACTCAATGTTTTGAGTCTGGCGGTGCCGGAACGCGGCACATTCAGTTGTTTGGCGTTGACATTATGACGTAAATAATGAATTTTTATTATATTTTATTTAATAAATGAACCATTATTATAAATTAATATTAGCATTCTGCACTGAAGGTCGTTAGTAGCTACTAAACAAAATAAAAATGAGGAAAATCGGTTGAGTGACAGAGGAGAAAATGGTACCTAATCGTTTTGTCTTAGCCTATTTATATATAGATATATCGTGTTTAACACAATGTTAGAAAAAGTTGCATATAAAGGCCGGTTAAACTTATAGTTTACGAAGTGGCTCAATAATTGTTATATAACGTATAGGGTGCAGTAAAACTATAGTTAGGTAATTAGAAAATGTTATATTGGGTGACAAATAAACAGCAGCATATACAGGATGGTTTCATTATAGGGTGAAGCAGAGTTACAGTTATACAAGGTGGTTCCAATAAATATTGAATAAACTTGTTATATAATGTGGCCCATAAATACTTGCAGTTTGGGTATAATGTATTCGGGATTAGTAGATTTATAGATATGTTAGGTGGTTCAACAAAGTTCAAAAAAAATTGTTATATTGGATAACCCATATGTTTCATAAGCTATTTTTTTTTCATACTCGAGTGAAACCGCGGGAAACGGCTTGTATATTTATATTCTCCTGCGTACAAAAGAATGACGCCTCGAAGACAGTGTTAAATATTTGTAACAGGTGAAGTTAACCTGAGAATTTTTTCGTGAGATTCTAACCTTTTTGCCAGATATGTAACATACCTCTTTGTAAAGTCTTTTAGTGTGACGTCATTTCTGACTTACTGAAGAGGTAAGTAATTTTTTCTATTGTGCTTTTGTGTTTTTCTACTCTCACAGTGTTTTCTGAGAAACAAATTAGTTAAGTAATTGAAAACCAAAGTTTTCTTGTGCAATATGTTTGAATGTATGTTGTAAGATATGATAGATGTGGGTTATGTGTTGTTTCTATTCCTTATCAGGAATCGTTGTCGTACAGTTTTTGAAGCCGTTTATAGAAATTTTAGGTCTCATTACTTTTTTTTTAGTATTCGTCTTAAAAATGTTAATACATTGAAATATTAAAAGCTATTATGTTCATTCGAAATTATAACAGGATATCTATTTATCGAGCACGTTAACCTAATAATATTAATTTGAGCTAAATCCTCTACAATGCGGGATTATTGTTACAATTTAACAATGCCCTTAATTATGGTGGTATTTAACGTTAGCCCAGAATACCGCATTTGGCTGAAAGCGATGCGAAACTGGATGAACTGAACTAACCTGTTTATACGACACGTAGTGAAAAGTTATGTACAACGCCGAACATGTATTACACGAGTTTAAAAGCAACGCATTGTTTTAAAGTTCTGGAAATGAATGGTGGTAACTAATCAAATCACGACATGTAGCACATTCATATGGAGATTTGTTTTAATGCAAGGTAGATGTGAAAAGAGGCAAATTTTTCGAATCACCTTTGATAATATTATGATGATGTGAAATTAACGAATCTCGAGTCGTTAAAATTTATAGACATAAAACGGGGTCGATAAGGTGCGTACAGTTTCAGTTTATAAATTGGGGGGCCCAACTTAGTACATCACCAAACGCTACTTCTTAAGGTCAGCACAGGTCGGATATGAAAATGCCATTCGCGTTTTCCCGGGCGAAAAAATTGACTGAAAAACCTCATAAGGGGTGCGCGTGAAACCTAACGTGTGGTTTGAACATCAAATAAGAGCGGCGTAACAGTGCAGGCCGGAAAACCCTCGTAAGAAGTGATCGAAAGTGCCGGAAAACTCATCTGAAAAACCTCATAACATACGCGCGCGAATTTTTTTTATTAGATTTTTAGGGTCTCAAGTAAGAGCGGTCTGATAACGCAAGAAGTTTGTCAGGTCGGAAAATGTCCGAAAAAAATTATATTTGAAAAGAAAATTTTTCGCATTCGGCTTAATGGAAAATTATTTTTGATGGCTCCATTCAAAATATCTGTTTGTGCTACCCAAAATTAAAAAAAATCATCGGGATACCAAGGAAACTCGCTAAAATATAATAATAAAAATTTTTTATCGCGAGCGTAATTTTGTAGCGCTTACTCATTTTCCGCCTATTCGAGCCGCCGCCGGCAACGCCAACGTTGCAAAAAACGGGCTTCTGATTTTTTTCTTATAAATTCATTTACTGCGCCAATTATCAACCGATTCTAATCAAAAAAGTTTTGGGAATAGTTGTACTTTTTGGTACAGTTACTCAGTAATGAGTACCGGCTCATGGCATCCCAAGAAACTTTGAGGAACGTCGAGGCAAGATGGTGCACTTGCCGCTCGTTTCTCGCAGCGCAAAAATGCGCGTACATATTTATGTACTCATTTACTTATCCAATGCGCGCACTTCATTTTCAATTGATTGTGAAACTTTTTACATGCAATATTATAATAAAAGGAGTAGAATCGAGCTGTATGAACAATAAATAAAAGTAAGTGAAATTGTATTTTAGCGAGTTTCCATCGTATCCTGATGATTTTTTCTTTAATTTTGGTTTTTAATTTTGAGTGGCACAAACAGATATTGTGAATGGAGCCATCAAAAATAAATTTCCATTAAACCGAATGCGAAAAATTTTCTTCAAATATACGCCGATTGTCTTTAATTTTTTTCGGAGGTTTTCCGACCTGACAGACTTCTTGGGTTATCAGACCGCTCTTAGTTGAGACCCCAAAAATCTAATAAACAAATTTAGTGCGCTCACGTTATGAGGTTTTTCAGATGAGTTTTCCGACACTTTCGATCACTTCTTACGAAGGTTTCACGCGCGCCCCTTAGGTTTTTCAGTCAATTTTTCGTCCGGGAAAACCGGCTGGCATTTATATATCCGACCTGTGCTGGCCTTAAGAAGTGGCGTTTGGTGATGTAATAAGTTGGGCCCCGCAGTTTATAAACTGTAACTGCACGCACCTTATCGACCCTGTAGCTCTGGGACTATTAGCAGAAACTTAATTTGTGAATGTGATTTCACGGATGGTACCTAAACAAGGCAATTAAATGTATTTATAGTTTAATTCACAAGTTCAAAAAGGTTTTGAGCCTAGTTTTTGTAAACCTTCTTATAGATTGATTTACCTTTTGCCGCAAAACATTTTCCCGGAGAATCTTTTTGAGATCTAATGAAGTTTGAGAATGTAGAAGAAACTTGATTCCTAAACAATTCAATTTCACCATGTAAATCCATGCATTGTCTGGATGAAAGAGCGGTTCTTTGCTTTTGAGTCCTTTTCTCCTTGATTGAGTCATCTATTCGATCCAATAACGCAATATAGTGGTCGCTGTCCATGAACAGAATATACAGAGGCTATCTCCTTGTCCGCTGACTTTGCTCGGGGAGACTAACATGGCTTGAATAAACCTGGAGAAATCATACCACAGCATCTGTGGAAAGAAACAAAGAACTTATGGAGGCAGCTCCCCCTTGACAACAGAAGGTCCAAAAGATATATGTTGCCTATCTCGTACACTTTTCAAAATATACTTAGAGCACTGGAACGTAAAATGCAGTGGAAACTTGAACGATCCCTGTCCTTAATCCTACTGGCGATTTGCAAACCTTATGTCAATTTTTTTTTGTGCTCTACTCTTGATATCGACTGTCATTCTTGGCACAAGCGAAACATTCGTGGCATGTTGTTCCTTTTCCTTGCAGGATCTCAACCTTTTGACCAGATGCGACACTGATGTCTATCGTTATTTGATGCTTGGTTGCATCATAGAATTCATTTATCCACTAACATGGCAGGGGCCAGAAATTTGGAGCAAAACATCTTTATTTTCTGCCAATGGAAAATAAGAGAAAGATAGACCAAAATCTGTCACCAGCTGACGGTCTATTTGAATATAAAACATTACAGGCTTTATTTTAATACGTCGTCACATAGAGAAGAAAGGATTGTCTTTAATTTTTTTAATGTTGACTGAGGATGCATCAATTAGCTAAGTGATTGGTCGGTACTTTGCCGTATCCTGTGTAAATAGATTGTCTTTGATAAGAGATATGTAACACCATGAGTAAGAAAAGTAGGCATCTTGTGTGGATGGATAATTGCGTCATTAATATGGGTTGTTTTTCGTTCCTTGCTTACAGCTTCTTTCTCCATCTGGTCATGGTGCTTTCCGGTTATGCCGATTTTTCATTTTCATTGTTGTTTCTCATCACAATTCTGAAATGGACCTCTTCATTAATCCAGCTGACTCTGGACTTATGGGAAGTTTTTGTCGAACGTTGTGATTTCCAGAATTACTCTACTACCGATTTACTTGGAAAGCTGTGGGCTTCATTGGTGTTGACGTTGTTGTTAAGTTTTCTGTAAAACCCTCTTCCTGATTGCCGGAATAGGTTGATTACTAGACAGACTTTAAAAACCTAGCTGAGAAGTGATGTTTTGTCCATCAAATTGATAGTGTATTCGGTTGCCCATCATAGCCTTAACAAGTCTCTCTGTTCTGTTGTTCCTGACCAGTCGTTTGTGGTTGGCACGCTACCGATTAATAATAATATTATTAACAACAAGAAAAAATATCTTGTTAACCTCCCAAAAGATGTATTGTTTACCACTGTTAATGATGGACTAATTCCCGTCTGCTAATAAGAATGTCATAGTTCACTGAACAAATGATTATTGATAATATTGTGACGTTTATATGGAAGTCGCAACAGCAACTCCTATTTCTAGACTTATTTGAAATTGTTTAGAGATTAGTCAATTCAATCAGATTTGCAAAGGTAAGCTCCCCAAAGTTCGTATCCATATTCATATCATACACCCTAAGTGTTCAAAGGTTTCTCATTAAACAAACTGCGACAGTACGGGAATTATTGTGACGTGAAGGGGCTGCAATTTTCCCGGTGTAAAGTAAGGCAAATGCATATTCATACACCATAAATTGTCGAGGCTGGACGGGCCAAACCCCATAAACAAGCTAAAAGCAGTAACTCTTTTTGAAAGGTTAATAATGTCGAAAAGCTCATCAAAATGTACCGCGCAGCAATCTAAATGAAGTTCGACGGTATCATATTTGATAGCAATCGATTTAAAAACAGAATAGAAAGAACTTCTTTGAAGTGCACTCGGATTTAATCAGTGTTAAGTGAAGGGGATTAAACAAGCGAAATGAAGAGGTGCTCTCGAAGATCTCTGAGATTGATTTTCAATTTTATTAAAGTTAATAATTGAGAGGTGCCTGAAGTTTGTACGTTTGTTGGCAGTTTCACTTAGTTTTAGTTTCCCGGAAACTGATTTGTAGCTTTTCCAAGTTCTAGCGGGAAGTTTTCAAGACATGTTAAAACATGAAATTAAGTTCTTAAACAATTGTTTTGGTGAATTTTAAGTTTTTTGGCGTTATTTAGGAGCATTTTATTTAACTTTGGTGTGAATGTTTAGTTAAATATAAAGTATTTATTTATAATATTAAATCCATGTTGACAAAATAAAAATCGGGTAATTTGGACGACTTACGGATTTTTTTCTTATAAACAAATTCACAATTTTAAGTATAAAATTAGAACAAAAATGAAATATTGGATTCACCTAATAAATTTACAGTTGCCTACATAAGTAGCAGTTTATAAAATAGCAATAAATAAGATTTCATTTAAATCTTATACGTTTTTTTTTTTAAATTTCTTTGGTTAAAATAATAATATTGAATATAAACATACCTAAATACTTGTACCACTTAATTGTAAACTTTTTGTAATTTATATAATTCAACACTCAAATTTAAATCAGCGACAACTTGAATCACATTTGGTATTTGGTGTGTTATTTTATAATATCGTAAAGTTTTCTAGGCTGAAAATAAAAATCGACGATTCTAATTTGTGTTAGTTGACATGGCGAATATTAGTAAAGGATTCTGTATGCGTGGAAGTAATATTGTAAAATTGTTTTCTGACTACAGAAATACAACAATAAATGAATTAACCAGAAACTATCCTAACTTATTTAAGACCAAGAAGATCAAAATTTCATTTAACCAGATTGGTGCTTTTAATTTTTGTCTCGGTTAAACTGAACACGGTTTACATAATAAATGAAGCAGTTATAAAACATACCAAAGGTCTTAAAATTAACTATATACGGTACTGTCACATGTCACCCGTTAAGAGTAATTTCGGAATTCTTGTAGAAGAGTACTGTCTTCGAGGTGCAATTCTTTTGTACGCAAGACAATATATATAATACATATTCTTTCTGCGCTTCCCACAATTGAATGTCCTCTCGAACACTTCTTTATGTATTTGATACATATCGTTCGAGAGGACATTCAATTGTGGGAAGCCCAACTGATGAAGGTTCCGTATATTACATATATTGTCTTGCGTACAAAAGAATGACACCTCGAAGAGAGTATTCAATATCTCTGACAGGTGAAGTTAACCTGAAAATTTCATCATGACATTCTAACCTAGGAGTTACGGGTAACAGCAATTACATGGAACGGCTCCAAATTCGGAACCTCTATGTGCTAGTTTCCCCGAAAATCCTAGATGTCGGTCTTGAATTTGTAGAGGAGGTTTTTGATTATATTGCTTGTTCATTAGGGTTTTATCTCCTCAGATTTTTCCTGCAACAGATAAGAATTTGGAATTGTAAATGCGGAGTGTTGTAAGGCAATTTCGAAAAATTGCACGGATTGCTGGTTGCCTGTACACAAATTCTTTGTCACAAATATTCTGAGAGAAAAATATTATCAATCACTATTCTTGTATATAACTAGTGTTTTGTATATTATGTGGAACTCAAATCTGTTTGGAGACGTTTCCACTCCAAATCTGGCTCGCTTTGATACAAATTTTCTTGCTTGTCAAATTTTTTTGACAGAATATCTGTGATGAAAAACTGCTGGACAGACAAATTCGACTATTGTAGTCGTCTAGCACGAACCATTTCCATTAACAATCCAGCTCTAGATATTCCTTATGCTTGCTTTTATTTCAAAATCTTAAGATCCTAATATAATCCCATTCGACTCTATGGCTACAAGCGTTCTTTAATAATTAATGTGCCTTTTTACTTACCTACAAGTCTCACCGGTCTAGGTTTGGCCACAAACACAAGGTACACTGTTCATGCAATTCCTGAAATTTTGGGCTGCATTAAACGTTTTTGTTTGTATGAGAACACATGGCAAGATATTATATGTTTTAAAAAACCTTTAGCTTCGTATTTGTTTTCTAAGCGTTTAATTTTTACGCACAAACCAGGTGTATATGGTATTAAACTAATAATTTTGGTTGTTGTTTGGATTTGATTTTTATTAACCATGTGGGTTGGTTATTTTTGTTTTATTGCATTAACCTCCACCCTATTTTGGATATAGTTTGATCTATAAATCCCTTTGGATTTGATTTTGTGTACTCGATGTTTTTTAATAAATATTTCACAGGATGAAGATATGATTTTACTGTATCATATAGGCACCCAGAACAGCTTTCTTTACTAACAGATATTTACTGGAATGTTTTAGAAAAGGTGCAGAAGTTTAAAAATCAATGAAGTAATTCAATCAAATTGAAAACAATACACTAAACAAATTGCGGGAACGCACCATTTACCTTTCAGTTTCAAACAAACTACTTTCACCAACGATTAATTTAGTTGCAAATAATTTAAAATCAGGTTATAATTGTGGTATTTGTTTCAGCCGGAAAACTTATTATATTACAGTCCGGATGAAGATAGTAAAATTATGATAAGCGACTTTGGGCTGTCTAAAATGGAAGATTCTGGAATTATGGCAACTGCGTGCGGAACACCTGGTTATGTTGGTAAGAAACCGCATTGTATATATTTTTTGTGGGGTTCTTGCAAGCATTTTAGAGACAAAGTGTGGGTCTAACCCAGAAAACACAGATAACATTGAAATTTCGGTATATAGTTACTATACTGCCCCAAACAATTGACAAAAATTTATATTAATCATTATTTAAAATGAAAATGAATTATTCTTGGAAATGGCATTTTTAATAAGGATGGGAAATAAAACACTTTTTTCATTACAGAGTAAATTCTAAGATAAAAACACAATTCAATTTATAATAGAGTTGCATGAAAAAGTACGAACTTTCCACCAACTGAGTTACATCTCATGTTCAAACTATTTAACTGTGATGCAGGAAACACACATACCGATTTACGGTAATAGCCCTAATGCATTCTTCGTTTATTCTTTGTCATCACTTTAAAAAATCGTTTAATGAGTTGATCGATTGCCTCATCCCTTGCTACCTATACCTGGTGCCAAAGTGCCTCGAGATAATGTGGAGGATGAGGTGAATTTAGCAATCCTATACCCATAATATCACACAAATGTTCAGTGGGCGATGGGTCGGGAGATCTTAGTGGTCAAGGCCACATATCATTTTAATTATACTCAAAACTAGGTCAACGTAACTGTGACTGAATCCGGTCGTGTATTGCCCTGTTGAAACTAGGAATGGCAGAGAGCCCTAATATAGGGCAGACATTTGATTTAACCACTGTTCAGATGTAAGTATTGTGCAGTCATGGTGCGTCTCATAAATATCAATTGTGATATTCTACCATAGGCAATAGTCCCCCAGGCCCTATTATAGTATATTGATGATTATATCTTTCACCACGTCGCTTGCTCACGATTGCTGGCCATAATAAATCCATATAGAATCTGGACTACCGTACTCTTAGAACATAAATAATTATTCTGTATCCCATTTCTGGTTCCATTCAGCGGCGTAGTTACAGATTTTATCAAAGGGGGTAGGATAATGTAACACATATTTTAATAGATGTTTTAAATCACCATGGGCGTACCGAGGCGGGGCAGGGGGGCAGCTGCCCCTCTGGACTTGAAAAACCTGCCGTGCTTCCCATAAAATCGCTGATTTGCCCCACCCCTAAACCAAAAAAAATCTAATTTGTTCCTCTCTCAAGGACATTTTTTCCGATTTGCTGTCCTCTACGTCTTTTTTGCTAATTTGCCCCTCTCCAAACCAAAAATTGGGTACGCCCCTGATAACATTTTTAATATACAGTGTGTCCGCTTAAGTTCGATACTAGTGGGAAACTTTTTTTATTATTAATCGTACGAAAAAAAAAAAAACTTTATAAAGTCCTTCATGGTCTGAAACCAAAAATGTATATTTTTTAATCTCTATACGAGGGTTGTTTATTTTTTAATAAATCGAAAGTGATTATTAAGAAAAGTTGTTTAGAATTAAAATCTTAGTTAAAACTTATTTATTTTAGAAAACTTCAACTTTTATATTTTGTAATGGCATCTGGACGTACATATTTTGCCTACAAGAAATAATCGAGGGGGCTTAAGTCCGGAAACCTAGCAGGCAAAAAAAAAGTTTGTGGAGAAGGGCATTTAAATATTGTCTTTTGTACTGAGTCATCTTAACCCACTTGTTGGTACCATATGCCTGTCATGTAAACACAAAATTTATTTAAATTTCATATAAAAACTAGTTTGCATAATCTCCTAGAGGACTGACACTGAACAATTTAAGAACAATGTAGATCCAGGACGATGTCTGCCCCGGCCTTTTATCTTTTGCTAGTAAGGAAGTGCCTAAATCAAGAGATCCAGGAAGGTGTAACAACGTTGGAGAGTCTGCATTACCAGCGGTAGAAAGTAATTTGAAATATACAGTAATTTAATAAAAAATACTGAATCTTGTGTTTCACTTTTTCATACACTTATCGAGTCAGCTAAATTGCATCGTAATTGGACCATGTAAGGATTATGTTTCTCTCAATAGCTTTTTCTGTGTCATCATTCCATATTCGAAGACAACGAGATCACCCTTCTTACAAAATTTGTTCTTTTTCCCCTAAAAGTTCTGTTAAATATATTTTTCAAATTTCGAATACTGTCTGTTATAGAAAAATGAAGGGAGAAAAATCTCGTTAAATAGACAAAATAGCCATTTCCAAATACTTACTAATGGGGTGCGGACTAATTTTAACAATCAACTTTAGGGATATAGTCATTACTTGGTTATTTTTGTAGATTTCCTAATAGATTCTATGGTTAAAGGTAATGAATAATCTTGAAAGGGTTTTATCTTTTCTATCATGCTAGTAATGCTGTTGTAGCTATGGTCACTACGTCGGTGATCTCTGATATCGTGTCAAGAGATGCATTTTTTTATTTGCAATTAAATTGATTATCGATGTTCTCCTGTTAACTTATAAAATAAATAAAGTAATAATAATTTTGTCTGAATGTAATCTTTTTTTTTTCTAGCTCCCGAAGTTCTAGCACAGAAACCCTATGGAAAAGCGGTCGATGTATGGAGCATAGGAGTCATATCTTACATTTTGTTATGCGGTTACCCTCCATTCTATGACGAAAATGATGCAAATCTTTTTGCACAAATTCTTAAAGGTAAGCAATTCTCACAGTAACACTAAGTAGATCACTAACTAGTGTATATATTCACATTTTTGTAAAAAAAAACAATGGTACAAAATGTGAGTTCTTATTTTCTCTAAGACTATATGACTTTTGTAGGGACAAAACATTGCCAATCCAAAATTTTTATAAACATATTTTTTGAGTTTATAATTTATTATTAACTAAAGTAATTCGAAAACGCTCTTCAGACGATTAAAAGAAAACATCAGATATTAATGTGTTATGAAATATAGTTCAAGCTAGCCACAGGAATATGTTCATTTTTCTTCTATTCTCACCTTTTGTCAAGGAAGGATTTTTTGTTTGCTCTTTTGCAAATTTCTTTTTTTTCCCACTAGATCTTTTATAAACTACAAACCAAACGTTAGTTATTCTTCCTATCTTATGTGGAGGTCAAATTTTGTATCTCAATTTTGTAAAATAACTATATGTTAATTTTTGGTTTGCATTTCAGGGGAATTCGAATTCGACTCACCATATTGGGACGAAATTAGTGACTCGGCAAAAGATTTCATTAGAAATTTGATGTGTGTCAATGTAGAAAAGCGGTATACTTGTCGTCAGGCTTTGGCACACCCCTGGTATGATACTTTAACCGATTTTTGTTCAGGGTTTAAAGTTTTTTTTTTTATTTATTTGTAGGATATCAGGAAACGCTGCGAGCAATAAGAACATTCACGGTACTGTTTCAGAGCAACTTAAAAAGAATTTCGCAAAATCTCGCTGGAAGGTAAGGTTGATCAATTTTTACCATCTTATCCTTAGCAAATAAAATTTGCGTCACCATTTTAAGCTTAATAAAAATTAATCAAATATACACTATAATAGGAATCAATTTTATGATGTAATAAGAATTAATTTAGTAGGATAAACAAGGTTCCCAGAATGGGTTGAAACCCCAAAATCCCCACTATCATCCAGCCCCTTAAAGTTTGGGCTCGTTTAATTTACCTTGACGTTTTCTAAAGTGCAAAAACTCTTAACTCGAAAATTTTCTATTTTGTGTTCAATTCACCAGTTTATAAATATTGGTATCATTAAACTGCAAACTGTATTATAATACTTATCCCTAGTACCAAAAACTGGAACGCCTTATTACAAAATTATTTGTTGTTTTTTGTCTCTCCTGGAATATTTAGCAAATTCGACTTAAGATGTTTTACACTTAGCCATCATTGTATATAGTATTCAGGATCTGATGATCAACAAAAAAACTTTTATTCAACACAAAATAAAATAAATGCATAAATTATTTTTAAAAACAAGCTTTTATTAATGAACTATTGAACTAAAAATTAAGTTTAACATATAAAGTTAAACAGTAAAGCATCAGAAGAACTCCATCCCTGATCACTGATCAAAATCACATATATAAACATGGAACTTTTAAAATATTTGAATATTTTCTTAAAAACATGATCCTCAAGCTCATTTTTTAAAAGTTAAATTTTTATGTAAGTTTTATTAAGTTTTTAGTCATGTGCTTTTGAGTAGTGAGAACAGATAGTAACTACAGTATTTAATTTTGTAGGCTAAATATTACTTTTAGGGTTCCGTATATACAATATACGGATACTCTTATAATATCACTCCGGATTTCTCTGACTTTCACATCACAGCCAACTAAAAAATCGACCGTTCCACCCCACTTATCTCCGAAACTATAAGAAGTACAATTTTGAAAAAAATATAGATATAGAGCCTCACCTGAATTTTACCGGAAAAATAAGAAGGAACCTCTTCTATTAATTTTGGGGGCAAATTACAGAATTAAATGGCAAATATAAAATTACAATTGTTTCTAACACATCATGTAATATATCAAGGGCTCATTATGGTAAAAACAAATATATATATATATATATATATATATATATATATATTCATATTTTTAAAATACATTATTTTAAAGATATTAACAAAAATATAAAAAAAATTACCCATTCCCCCTACCTTATCTCCGAAGCTAGAATCCGTAAAATTTTGAAAAAAAATGGAGATATAGGGCCTCACCTGAATTTTACCGGAAAAATAAGGAGAAACTTCTACTCTTATTTTTGGAGGGCAAATTACAGAATTGAATGGAAAATATAAAATTAAAATTGTTTGTAACACATCATGTAATATATCAAATGAAATGGCTCATTATAGCGAAAACAAATATATTTTTTTTCATATTTTTAAAATAAATTATTAACAAAAATATAAAAAAATTTACCCGTTCACCTACTTTATCTCCGAAACTATAAGCTGCAAAATTTTGAAGAAAATTAGAGATATATACCTCACCTGAATTTTTACGGTAAAATAAGGAGAAACCCCTAATATTAATTACAGAATTAAATGAAAATATAAAATTAAAATTGTTTCTAATGCACACGTAATGTCAAATCAAAGGGCTCATTATGACAAATACAAATATATTTTTTTCATATTTTTAAAATAAATATTTTAAAACATATTAACAAGAATATATAAAAAAATCCCCATTCCCCCTTTATTCCCCAAACTATAAGACTTAAAGTTTTTTTTAAGGAAAAATACGAAGAAATCCCTAACATTAATTTCGAGGGCCAAATTATAGAATTAAACGGAAAATAAAAAAACATTTTTTTATCGCATCATACAATACATCAAATGAAAGTGCTCATTATGAGGAATACAAATAATTATTTTTCATATTTGTAAAATTAATTGTTTCTCAAGATATTAACAAAAAATATAAAAAAATTCTCATTTCCCGCTGTATTTCGGAAACGATACTACCTAAAATTTTGAACATAATTATGGGTACTGGGACTCACTTGAAATTTATAAGAAAAATTAGTAGAAAGCCCCAATATTAATTTTGGGGACAAATTATAGAATTAAATGGAAAATAAAAATGTAATTTTCAGGCGCATCATGTAATATTTTAAGTAAAAGGCTCATTATCATTATCATATTTGTTTAGAAGATATTTTTTGAAAAATATATTATATTTGTATTTTTAAATAATTAGTGTAAAATGTTTAATAATTTATTATTTAAAACTTGACCTATTTTAAAATTAAATTTATAAAAACAAGCGAATCATGTAGCAAATAAATTAAAAAGTCTAGGGGTGGAAAATAAAAGTGTATGTTTAAAACGCTTCCCTTAAAAAATATTAGGGTAAATATAAGAAAATGCACCCATTCCCTGCTTGTCTGAAACTGGAATATTAGAATCTTGAAGGTGGTACGGAATCCTTAGTATGCGAGTTCAACTCACACTTGACCAAATTATTTACTTATGAATTGTACATGTTCCTAATAAGTACCTTTTAAAAAATACATAACAGCACATGCGCTACATTTCTTCTAAATTTAATTGGTCTCGAACATGGACGACGTCATAAAATAAAATTACCCTTTATACGACCTAAATTAAAATTGCAAGTTTTTATCTCTATACTTTTTTTTTCAGCAAGCTTATCATGCAACTACTGTCATACGGCAAATGCAAAAAATGGCCCTCAGCAGCGGAGGTGGAGGTAAAAGTCCAACTCCCCAACGAAGTGTTGCATCTCAAAGTAGCTCAGAGGCCTGTGGAGGTATGAACGGTGCCCAAGATAAATAACTTTCAACAGCAAAATAAATGCATTTATCATCATAATTCTATTGAAAACCATTGAGGTTTGAACTCATATTCTCGAGATATCATGAAATGAATCTCTTTAATTTTAAATATTAAACACTTTAAGTCATATCCTAATTTATAAAAAATAAAACCTGTTACGAACATGATTGTCTCTCCTCGCACTCACGTTTTAAAGAAATTGTTCTAAAAGAGACAAACTTCGAAAAGAAATGTGAATTGTATACTCAAAACATGAAATAAGTAAGGGCTTCTACCTGACGTGTTATTTTTACCATAAAAGTGGATAAGAACTACCTACTGATGTCATGTAATTAAGGAAACGTCTCTAAAATTTAAGTAGAAGTACTTTATTTTATAGATTAAAAAGACATTCGTTATTTTATTTTCACAGATTTTTATGATTTACTTGCTTACTTAATTATAAATTAAGGGACTTAATTGATAAAAATGCTCTCTAATATTGATGTTAAACATATCGTTATTGGATAATTTAGCCGTTGTAGATTTCACCCCAAACATACCTATAGTAAGCGAAATTTTTGGTTTATTGTCCACATATCACATTTCAGCTGCTTATTAACTAATGATAGGTGAATGAATGCAATTGGTACTTATAATCGGTATGGTTACTTATTTTACAAGTTCTTTTTTATTATTTTTTTGTTTTTGATAAGTGTACAACACTCAAAAAATTATATACGAAATTGTGGTTACATTATTTGCTAAATGATGTCCAATAACTGATACACGTTTACCTTCATTTTACGAAACTCAATGTGATCAACGTTTTAAAAAAATACTAGACCAAACGTGTTATATAGTGTCACGGAATTGAGGCAAATCAAACAACTTAAATGTATTGACCAAATCCCAGTATACAGGGTGAGTCACAGACTGAGCCTTTCTCTATCTCTCTCTATACATGCTGCTAAAGCTTGTTTTGTTGTGGAATAACAATATTACTTTATTCAAAAGCTTTGACAAATAGTTTGTTCACTAATTTAAAAGGAGTTCTTAGAATCAGTGGTCTCCAGTAATTCTTAAATGGGTTCGAAAAATAATTTTCTGTTATTTTTGGAAATATTTTTTTACCATATTTTTCATTATGGTAGTTTCTGGTAGCAATTCTCATTACTGTTTCGGATGCATATATTTTTTGATAAATACCACTATGTATACAAAAAAATCCTGGCTTGTAATGTACGTTAATTGACTGGTTTGAGTTACTTTGGTATATTTGTGGTCGTTAAATATTATTATAATCAATTTCATGGAAATATTGTTGACTATAAGCGATTTATTATGTAGGTGTGCCGGCTGCTACTGTTCAGTTACTAGGACCACTCTACAGTTCTCAAATAATTCATTCAGTTCGGAAAAACATTAACAACAACGAACAGTTTTATAGGATAGGTTCAGAACAATTCCAACTCAATGAACAAATGTATAAAATTATTTCTAAACAACGTACAAAAAATATGACATTCAGCTGAAGATTAGGGCTAAAAAAATCCGTATAAAACAATTTATGTGAATATTTAACTATCAATAGCCTAAACTCAAACCCAATTGTGATTTCGGCCTTTAACCCAAGATTCCTTAAACTGTAAGAGTTTACTTTGTTTCGTTATCTCGCGGTTCATTCCCTAATTTAGAACACTCTGGAAACATACTTAGAAGAAATCATTAAAATTTTGATATTTTTCAATTTTAGCGAATTATTTATGAGTATTGAGATGATAATTTTGGAACTAGATAACGAATTGTGCTTAACTACGCATATTTACTCGGATATGTGATGTCCTAGTCTTGCAGTTATTTTTTCCTATTGTCGATGTAACATGGAGCACTTCAATGAGATTTTTTAACAACGCGTCCAGTTTCTAATATTTTGTTCGTAAAGTCTTATACCAGTCAAACAATTTTTATAGCGCCAAGTACTTCTGCTATGAAATATACATTTGTGGTTTTAAGCTGTCTGATAATATTAAGCATAAAATGCAGTTTAAAAATATTTGTTCGTCACAATGTTATCAACAACCGTTTTAAATATTTAAATTTGGTCATGTACGTAAATGATAAAGACTATATGTGAAGATATATACACCTCTAAGTAGTTAAAATTAATTTGTTTCCATATGTTTAACATAATTTTGCATATTATTTTCCTCATAACTATATATATATTTTTGTCAATAGACATTCCAACGTTAATTTCTGCTTTAAAAGAATATTAGAATGTTAAGAATGACTTTTGATTTAAACTCATTATTTGCATATATTTAGATGTATGTTTTATCGTGTTATATATTGAATGGTATATAGGGTGTGTCACTTATTAAGAGATGGGGAGAAGTTGATCAAAAATATTTGTACTATTTTGGTAGACAGAATCTTTAATGATTGGGACACTCTGTATGTGATATATACATATAAAAATATTTTAAATAAAATGTATATATACAAGTAATCATAAGAAATTGTAAATGACCACTGAAAAGGCAGTGTAGTTTTTTGCAAAAATAGATTTTTGTAATTTTATAATTGGTTTTAAAAACACAGAATGTTTCATTGCCATGTTAGCAAAGCTTTCTTGTTTTTATAAAGTATATTTTTTAATGTTTTTGAAAAAGATGCATAGTTAGATAATTGAAAAGTTTAATTTGCTGTTAATTTTCTATATTCATATTTTGTAATAATTTGTTGTTAATATATAATGGGTTTAATCTTCAAAGGTGTTTTATTTTTAATCTAAACCTCAATTTCTCTGTATTTCGAGGATAGGAGTACAATTTTTTAATACTGCCTCTCGTTTATATGATCCAGCTAACAGATCAGAAACATATACACAGAGAGTAAATTCCCGCACATCAGAACGAGCAATTCGAGGAATTGCTGTTAGGATCACATAAATGCGGGTAGGTATTTTATTCTTGCTGCTCCTGTTCCAAAAAATGTCGGGAAAAAGTTACTCCTGTATTAAGAATATTTGATACTTCTTCGCGTTTATGTCGTCCTGATAGCAGGTCCGAGAAAATCCAGGATCACATAAAAGGGGGGAGGTAATTTATTCTGCTCCTGTTCGAAGAAATTGTGAATTTATACAACCCACAATACGCCACTATGAAATGTTGGTTGCCTAAAAATGGCGGGAAAATTTTACTCCTGTCTTCAGAATATCTGATACCTCCTCGCGTTTATGTGATCCTGGTAACAAGTCCGAAAAATACCTCGAAAGCTTAGTCAAATTTAGCTCTTTAAAATGGAGTACTTGCTATCAGGATCACATAAACGCGAGGAGGTATTTTATTCTCTGCTCCGGTTCCAAAAAATTGGCGGGAAAATTTTACTCCTGTCTTCAGAATATCTGATGCCTCCTCACGTTTATGTGATCCTGGTAGCAAGTCCGAAAAATACGTCGAAAAGTTAGTCAAATTTAGCTCTTTAAAATTGAGGACTTGCTATCAGGATCACATAAAGGCGAGGAGGTATTTTATTCTTACTGCTCTTGTTCCAAGAAAATATAGGCAACTCAATACGACCTACGCGAATTGTTGGTTGTCTACTCCTGATTGATTTAGGATTATTAGGTACCAATTGCTGAACATGCAATATTTCATGTAATGAAACTACTCGGGTTGGTGTACAAATTATATAATTGTGATATTAGCAATATATACAGATACAATATAATTTAGACATAAATTTAAGGTATAAAAAATTGAAGACAAGAAAACATTACATCTCAACAGTTCTATAAAAATTACATGTGATACTTGTTATAATATAATCATCAGACAATTTTAAAGTGTCTAACACTGCCTTAAATGCTCAGGTGCATGGTAATGCTGTTGGGGGTTCAGGGATGGATGTATTGGTGGTGGAAAACATCTTACATGCTCGACGGACAATTCGTCGTTCTCTCCTGACTTCAAAAACTTGTTTAGAATGGCGAAGATCTGGGAGTTTAGTACTTGGAAACGCCTTATGCGGTCTACCATTCTTTTCAAATTCTGGAACAGAATAAAATGTATTAGTGTAATTATACAAAAATGACTGATTCATTAAAAAGTGTTTTTTAAAGGGAATGCAACGAAAATCAAATTTATTTTGTTTTTTTAAGACAAATGATATGTTATTAATTAAAATTTGTTTAAAAATATACCGCACGAGTAAAAATATTGAAGAGACTAGAATAGATCCAAGATTAGAACTTACTACATACAAATACATAGATACATTGAGAATTTTCTTTAATTGGGCGGCTAGATAAATAACAAAATTGTCAAGTTTTAATCTTTTTTAAGAATGAAGAAATTAATGTACTAATGAGAAATATATAAAATAACTATGAATATCAAGAAATAATATTTCACAAAAGAGAAAACAATTAAAAATAATGTACTTCAGATGACAGTCTCAATATTAATTACCATTTTAATTTACTCCCAATTTGAATAAGACGTTGCCAGACATCCTCAAAGTTATGAGGGTGGCTTGGGAGTTTCCTTAGGCACCTACCAAGTCTGTATCAAAATATGTTCTGGGCTTCCTAATTCGTAATTTTAACTCTTCAGCCACTAAAAAATCGACTGATATAAGGTGCAAATCGCACAAAATACCCTCTCCAAGATATCCGCTAAGTATCCATGATCATTTAAATTTCCATTATCTATAACTACCAAGCTCGTGCGAGTTTAGAAAGACATTTTTTCTGCAAATCTCAACTGATCACCCTCTAATCAATATTAGTACCCACAGTGACTACACACAAAATGTTATAACAAGTGCGGCTCCAACAAAAAAAAAATCCTACTAGGTATATATGTCTTGATGGTTTGATTATAAATCAAATATATAGTTTATTTGAAGGAAAAAATACAAATTTAGAAAATAATGTTTACAATATTTTCAGTGCTGAGCCCTAGGGTGGAATATGTGATAATAAATTAACTCATGGAGGCGTTGACAAAATTGCGATACTAATGTGAATTTATGAATGCAGTTGTAAACAAATCAAAATTTGTCGTCCGTTAGTTTCGTGGAACAGTGTAAAGGGTGTTTCAAAAAACATTCGTCAACGCTCGGATTTGTCAAAAAAAAAGAAATGTTCATATAACCTTAGGTTATTAAAAAATATATAACCAAAAAAAAGAAAATGATCAAAATGACTGACTGCTGATGGTAGTTAAAAAATTTTATGTTATTATTTTTATATTTAGTTAAGCTATGGAAACAATAATATTGATGACAAAACCGACAAATATTAGGTTATTTTTTCAGTACACTTACGATTCCTTTGACGACGTCATCCTTCATGTCCACTCTTTGAACTCTCAAGATGTGATAGCAGAAATCTAATGCTTCGAATCTTCGTTGTTGGCCGAGAAGAACTATCATAGTGCAGCCGGCCCAGTGTAATCCTTCCCCAAACATTTCCCTAAAGTAAAAAGCTTGTTTTAGTAAACTGAAATCATAGTGTGAATAAAACTAAAATATTGTAGGGGTGTCCTAATATCAACTAAATTTTTAGGGCATTTTATACTAAATCTAGTTGGAATATGACAGAGCTGGCGAACTTTTTTCAGTAGGCGTGGAAAAAAATACAACTAAAATAACATTTGTAGAATGTTGAAAAATCGCTCAAAATTCTGTCTAAGGCCAATTTCTCGGAAGATATTTGAGCCAGAAAAAAAAACATGCAGAAGTGATTTGTAGGAAATTTTATGTTCTACAAATATGTAATTTAATGTAAAAAGTAGCCAGTAACATAACAGTTACAGAATTAATACCATCGAGGGGAAAAGCAAAACAAACAGAAAAAAGGAACACCCCATCTCTATACAGAATTATCTAAACATCACTTACTCCACTGTGTATTCATTTTCGCTGACTGGAATGCAATAAACAAATTGTAGAGCTGACCATAGCCTATGAAACTCGGTACATTCATCTACGTTCATAACACCGTTAGTAGGTGGAGGTCCTACCCAAACTGGGTCGTCCAAGTAGCTCCTCAATCTATTCAAAACTACTTCGAATATGGACAGACCACAACAAAGTCTTTCTCTCGTCAGTAAATCTCCTTCTCGTGATATCATAGCTTGTTTTGCGGTACCCAGTTTTTCGATGTTCGGTACTATCTGTAGTGCTTGATATTTTACTTCCAGGCGCTTTTGCTTGTTTTCAAGTTTTTCGCCCTCTGAAACACAACATAAAATTTTAGTGAAAATTTATTTGTTACTAAAACAATTTATGAATTAGCCACAAAAATATGAAAATTGTTGAGCATGGGTTGATAGCAGTTTCTCAATTATAGACAACCTCATTTTTTGCTAATACTTTATTTATCAATACAGGGTTAGATAATGAAATGAACAATATATTTATAACAGCTAAAAATAAGACACTTTTAGTTCATTGTGATATAAAGGTAAGTAATAAAAAAAGATGTGGCATTTATCCTATTGGAAACATATATACTTACAGAAAAAAATCTCTCAAGAAAACTGATCCAACTAAGAATGCCAATCAATCTCATACCGTTTTTGTTTCATTTTTTTTTTAATTTTCGCAACTTTGCAAATTTATATTTTCTTTAATACATTATTAGTAATGTAAAATCTTCTTAGAATGAAAGAAATAGTGTCATTTCATTTTACGGTTCCAAAATAAGAAACTAAACTTGCAAACCACCACAAAACAAGTGAAATAAATAATGTTAATAAGAAAGACATTCCAGAAAATAATGGGTCATTTGTTTGCACATTTTTAGGGAATTGCAAAAAAATCCAAACACTATGAAATGAAATGTCAATACAATCACATGCCTTACGATTATGCAGTAAAATAAGATAAATACCCACCTTTGCAGTAAGGTCTAGGCAATATATTCTGGAAGGGAGCGGCTTGCAGTAGGTCGCACACTTCCTCCTGAGACAAGGCTTGTTCCATCAGAAGACAGAATAGTATAATATTCCCAAATTCCCTAAATATGTGAAACAGTTCAGTTCTTGCATCTGGATATTGCACTATATCGTTTAAATTTGCGTGATAGTATCCCAAAACTCCAGGAGATCCGTAGTCGTATCTTGGAAGCTTGCAAATTTTTGGCATCGCTTCCATCAAAGTTTTAGTGAATTGTAACAAGCTGTTCTGAATAAGTGACTTGACAATTTTCAAAAGTTCTTCCATTACAACTGCTATGCCTTGGTAACCTAGAAGCTTGCACATTGTGTGGAAGTGTTGGGGCCCAACAAACCCTGAAAAAAAAACAAATGCTATACAAATCTTTTATGGGAGCTCTTGACAAAAGCCACATATTTATCCTATTATATAGTTTTCTTGTATATTTGTAATCTTAACGCGTATACTATTGTTGTTGAGACAAGAACGTGGCCCTTGATAAGAGTCATTTAAACAGTACATAAGAAAAAACAGTGTTTTGCGATAAAAATCCACATGCGATAGGCTACATAACTTCTAAATTAGAAAAACAACCCAATGAGTTCTACTATCATTCTTTCATGATATTTGTTGTGATTAGACACAGAAAAACTTAAAATTGTAGTAGAAATGATAGGAAAAAGTGTAAAATGAAATAGTCAAAATGACATTCTCAATATGCTTTAGTATCATAATGCGAAAACCCATACTGATAGTGTCACCTGTGAAATTAATAGAGAAACATACTTGAGCGAAAATTTTATGTATGCCAGCAACTATGTTGAAAAAAATGGGTTTGCTAATATAACATAAAAGACAAACTACAAATATATGAGAGGACACATACCAAGTGTCATGCAGCAGATTACATAAACAAATGTCATACTTATGTACTTATAAAGCAAAACCACACTGACCCTATTGATTACCCTTACATTGCAGTGAGAGTTAAAAGTGTTCATTTTACTACCCACAATATGAGTTCTTACAAGAGATTATTTTTAGGGATACAGAGGATTAAATAATTGTTGCATATAATTTTGTATACATTTAAATGGAAATATAAACATGATTAATTATTACTATTATATATGTACTCAAAGAGTGTTAACTTACCGGAATATTGTCCATATTGTGTAGAATAGGCCAGATTCAACTGCTTTGTACCCCACAAATAATGATGGGACATTACAGGTGGTTTGTCTCTTGTTACTGCAGCTCCAAAAGCAATTCCTCTATATTTTGTAAACCTAAGACAAATATATTTTTACTACCCGCGGTTTCACCCGCGTATGAAATGTAGAATTATTTGCAAAAAGAAATAGCTTATGAAATATAACCAATCCAATATAACTTTGTTGAACCTCCTAATGTAACTATATATCTACCAATTCCGAATACATTTCACCCAAGCTGCAAGTGGTTATGGGCCACATTATATAACAATTTTATTCAACATTTTTTTGAACCACCTAGTATAACTGTAACTCTGCTTCACTCTATAGTGCAACCATCCTGTATTTGCTGCTGTTTATTTGTCACTCAATTTCACCACCTTGTATACTTAGAATGCTAGTCCACTCTATATTTCATGTATCCGGTATGTGAAACAGCTTGTAGATCATACCATTCCATTATAATATTTTTTAAACCCACCTGTATAGCTGTAACGCTGCTACGTATTTCAACGATCCTATAATATGCTACTTGTGAACTTGTGACCTACTTGTGGGCATCAAACAATTATTTAACCACTCTATAAACTATAATTCCACTCCTTACATTTCAACTACCCTGTATAAACAACTGCTTCTAATATTTTTTCAACCCATTTCATAACTATAATAACAGCTCAAGAAAATTCAATTATCCTAACTGATTACATAACGTATTTTTTTATCCACCCCGTAAATATAATTCAACTCCACACGTTTTCAACCACCTGGTATATACAACTGTTTATGCAAATTACACTTGATAAATCAGTTGAATTTTTAAAAACAATAAAAACATGTTACATTGGCATATTGCGAATTTTGAATAAAAGCTAGGCTGATGCAAGTATCTAATATATTTTTTTTAATATCTACTGTTTCTGTCAATGTAGGGAGATAAAATTTATACCAGATTTTAAGTTAAACTATAAGCTGTGCAACAAAAAAAGATGCAGCAAAAACAGTTGAGTAATTATTAAGTGATGAGGAAACAAACAAACAAACAAATATTATAGTAGTATAGATTTAGTTATTTCAGAAATATAAATTAGTTTTGTGTGCTTTGGTACAAGTACAATCTTGCTTGCTTATGCTTTTACATTATCTGACAAAGGTCTAAACACCAATTACCAAAAAGCAAGGTGCTCTATAGTTGGAAAAAAAAAGAAAATTCTCCGATTTATGAATTTTGTTCAGAACTTTATCATAAGACTGTATATCCCCTTGTATTTAAATATCATCTTTATAGGAACTTACCTGTTCGTGGCAGCATTGTATACATAATTCGGTAAGAAATCATAATTCAACTCCCAAAAAACGTGCAACGTTATTCTACCATAGGGCGCTAAAACGTTGTGATTCGCCTCTCTAAACATCGAATCAAAATCGTCCAACGCCAACCATTTACTCAGTAATTTGTGACAAAGACGATTCACCTGGAAACAACACCAAAAATGTAATGACACATTTTACTATTATTTTGAATGCTAGTCTTACTTGTAGAAGGCCATCCAGTTCAATGATTCCAGTTATGTCTCCGCCCTCAAATTTGCTGATAGCCAACTCCAGTGACTTCTGCATATCAGCGTTTATTCTCTGAGTTATTAATTTGTTCAAGTCAATAGATCTACCAAGTAATTGCACATGTCTTTGTTTTAGTAATGTTTCGTACCTATTGGCTCTTGGGTAGGGCAATAAATAGGCTCCTATAGCCGAGCACTCAACGCGAAAGCGCTTGTCGAGGAATATACTGGAAAAAAATATATATATTTAAAAAACTGCAAAGTACGAATTCGTAAAATCTTACCTAGCAGCTAGTTGTTTATAGTAGGCAAAAATTTGTTCGCTCAGTTTGTAGACGAACTGATCGAAACAAAGGTTCACTTCGGCTTCTACTTCATCGTATAGAAACTGTTTTCGGAATATTGTCAATGCATATAAGGCGCTATCGTTATACAAATCTAGAGGATAAAGCACATACCTGTAAAGATAACAAACACAAAATATTGTAAATAAATATTAAGTTAAAATATCTTAATCAAATACTGCCACACATGATATGATGACATATACAGTTTTCTAAGTGCTACAGATAGAAAAAGAAACATTTCAAACTGAAATTAATTCTTTACTGATTTAATGGTCAAACCAAATATATAATAGCGCGAAAAATTATACATAAAATTATAATAAAACACCCTTTTTGAGAACATTCACTGTTTTCAATTTCATCTTTAAATAAATCCATTGCCAGATTTAAAGGCGTAGAGGTTCCAAAGCTCAAAACGACCTGTGTAGTAAAGGTACCCCCTACCTTTACTCCAAAGCCTAAAGATCTGGAGTTTAATTCCTGGAGGAAGTAAATTTTATTTACACATAAAATAATGTTTAATTCATTCATTCACAACAAAATTCTTAATTTTTTAAATTTTATAAGTTGTTTCCAAAATTAGACTTTCCACATTATTATTTTTTTAAGTTTGAGTGAAGCCTATATCCATAATTTTCTTCAAAAGGCTCAGTAGTTTTAGAAATAAAAGGGGGTCAATTTTTGCATATTTTTGTTAATATGCTCCAAATAAATTACTTTTTAAATATAAAAAATATATTGGCATTTTCATTTGATATATAATATGACGACCTTGAAACCATTTTATATTTTTATTTTCCAATATATCTTTGCCCCCCAAAATTGATATTAGGAATTTCGCTTTACTTTTTTGGTAAAGGTTGAGTGAAGCCCTAGTTTCCTAATTTTTTCAAATTTTTGGCCTTACCTAGTAGTTTTGGAAATCAAAAACATCTATTGAAATATAAAATTTGCATTAGTGAAACATATGAATAATGCACTTACTCCATCATGGAAGGTTCTTTCGTTTTGAGAATGTGATCTGTCAAAATCCAAGGCATCGACATATCAATAGGAAATTGTATTCTTTTTTCCATGGTTATCAAGTCGTTACATTCTTCATTATGATGGTGACGAACAGTACATTTCTGCAAAAAAAAATAGAACTAATGAGCTTATTTGAATATTAATACATTTAGAAAAAAAATTAGGAATAGAACATAATAACACAATTGCATCTCAGATGTAAATCAATGCATGTTTTTCATCCATGTGGGAGCTTATGAATTATTTCCATTTTTAACAGATTTCCACATGATAATTAGTTCTTTATTTGTAGACAATCTTTGCCCAAGTAAAAATATTTTGAGATTTGGAGAGAAATTAAGTTATAAGGTGTCAAGATAATAAAATGGGTCAGAACTAAATTAAACATTGTTCTTAATTTGTCTGTATCAATT